>JAGKTI010028564.1:0-12912 GCA_018397915.1 Birgus latro | reverse complement strand
CTGTACAATAAAACTCATTAACCCAAGGGTGCTGTAACTCACCTTCGTTGATAATACGTCTCACGACTTTATTCTGGTTGTATTAAATAACCCATCATCGACTTCCCAACAAGTACCTCCGACCACGCTACCGAGAGTATCAGATCAAAGCACGTTAAATCTCTTCAGTCTACGTCGCATTTGTCGACCTTGGAAACGCTTTCGACAGAGTGCCAAGAAGGGTACTGTGGAGCATACTGCGATAACCGAAACATATAATAAACTTGAAATTTAGAAGAGCAATGACAAGGCCGTATGAGAGTTGTTTATGAAAAGTGAAAACGATTGGTAAAGATGATAGGTTTAACGTCAAAGCAGGAGTGAAACAAGGGAGTATGCTTTCACCAATACTGCTTATCGCTTTTATAGACTTTTGCGCAGGAGTAATAGCAGCAAGAATTGGAGGGGGTCATGCTTGAATATGCAGACGACCTTGCTTTAGTGACAAAAACATCAGAGGTAAAGGTTCCCGCAGTTTGGGATAAAGAACTGGAAGCTAAAAGGATGAAAATACACAGAAAACTAAAGTATTGCTATCGTCCAAAAGCGAAGAATAATTGAACATCACGACTGAAGAAGGCATCATCAAACAGACTGATAGAATTATTTAGGAGTTACGTTTGGAAATAAAAATGACATGTTGGTGGAAGTTGACAGTAGAATCTCAAAATAAAACACGGCGTCTGCTATGTTCTACCCAGTTCTTAAATACGCACCGAGAAAGGCCAAGACCATAATATATACTGGTGCGACCGATCTTCACGTATGAATAAGAAGCATGGAACAAAAATCAAGTTCAAGCATGTGAAATGAAAGTATTAAGATTAATTAAAGATGTAACCTGAAGAGATACAATGAAAGGAATCCGAGAAGAACTTGACGTTGAGAATATCCTAGAATACATAGAAAGAGGACAACTGCGATGATTCGGTCATGTGGAGAGACTAAACAGAGAATTAATTCCAAGGAAATATTACGAGGGGAAACCACAAGAAACGACGACCGGTGGGACGGGGGCGGAGAAACAACATCGAAGCAGGGATGAAAGAGAGGAACAACCTTAGAACAAGATGAAGAGGAGTTAATGTATGAAAACGGGGATCGACGGCACGACTCCTTGCATCGAAGTAACTGACAAGAATCGAACTCTTTAACAGGTGTATGGTGAGAAAGGTGAGAAACTCCTATTATGCACTTTTTATTTCTTCCTTCTTCAACGTAACGATTGTGTTAAGTTCAAGGATATCATTCGTACTAGACAAGTTTAATGTGGATTGTCTCTAATCCCTTTACTTCTAGAAGTTTCAGCAAATTGATCAAACTATCTGAAGGACACAAGGATAAATAAAAAATGCGTTAGAAACTTCAAAGGGATAAGTAATACTGGATAATATTAATAGATCAAAGAGAACTGTAATCCGCATTGTATTTGAGTTGTATTTGAGTTTCACTGACTCCTCCACCTAAACCACCATACTGTCTTAGGGTGAGGCCACGCTTGCAGCAAATATGTGATCGACAAAAGGATATGAGACTCTGGGATCCATCCAACCTCCAGACTCAAATCCTGCAGCAGCTTTAACCCGGTGCTTCGTTTCATCTTGTCGATCACATGCTTCGAGCAAGTGTGGCCGCTTCCTTATTGCTGTAATCACACTCGCAGCCCTCCTCTCGCCGTGTGAGGACCTCCACCCAACCCACGGCGGGACCAGTTCTCCGGCAGCTCTCCACCGGCCGAGGGGGTTAGGCCTGGTCTCTCCACCCTGAGGACGTTGGCGTAGATTCCGCCGACCCGGAGGTAGAGGCCGAATTTCTCCCTCCACCTGGAACAGGGCCTTTCCCTCGCCGTCGACCATGACTGGGCCTTCCCTCTTGGCTTTCCGTCTGCTGCTGGGGAGCTGGGCGAGTCCTTAGCCCTACTCCATCAAGGGCTAGGGGGTTGAGGGCAGTGTCGGGGCGGTTTTTCTCGATCTCCAGCAGTCGGCGCCTCCTCGATCGGCGCCAAGTCGTCGTTCCTGCTGCCCGTCCCGCCCTGTCCTCCTCGATCTTCGACCTGTGCAGCCGGCCTCACGATCGTTCCGCCAGCCCTCGTCTTTTTCCATACATTTCCTGCCTTCCTCGTCAGTTTGCCTGCCTGCTGGTGCCCCGTTTTTCTTACGTTTCTGCTGCTCGCTTTGCGCGCCCTCTGACGGGCTCTTTGTTTGCCCGTGTCCCCACAAGTTGGGGCGAATATTCACAAACAAACAAAATAGCTGTAATTTGCTCTGCCTCGGATACGCTTGTGCTTCATACTGCTTCAGTCTTGATTGCGTTGTTCGAGTAGTTGCCGTGGATACAAGAGTAAATAAAAATTCATTTGTTCTGCCAGTCTACTGTTTACATACTCTCCCTCACCATAAATATTTGATATTATACGAGACCCAATCTACTCCCATATTTTTTTATTTTTTTACAGATAAACAGAGGAAGGAACAACAAACTAAATACATTTTTTTTTATTCATACACCAGAGTACAGGTGTCCTCCATTTAATAAAATATCTGTAACAATTAGACTTAAGTTACTGTGGGTTGATGTAAAACACTGTTCCAAAAACGAAGGTATTGACAGCTTCCTCAGTCACGTTCACTGTCAACCAGTTTCCCCACTCGATGTACAGGCAGCGGCGCTCATTAACCACTCACTTTCTGTAATGCTACGTCAGGGTAAACCTCCACTGAACGCCAAGCATATTGGTATTTTTGTAGCCCAGGGAACCATTTATCACGGTAGCTGGCAACCATATACCCAAATGGACAGTTTCAAATGGATTAAGGCACCCAAGTGGATATTATTTTTTTTCATGTCCACGACTCTGGGCATAAACTTTAACAGCCCATTCCCTGAGGTCCAGCAGTCCTATACACCTCTACATGTCACCACTTCGATGCTAACGCCCACAGGCCATATTAAATACATGCTAAGGCTGTCAGATACAGAACGTTGGCCCATCAGGATTTAAATCAGAGGGGTGGTTAGGGCTCACTGCTCACAAAATGCCACTGAGGAAAGGTTTGTCAATCCTCTGAACCCCTTCTCCTCGATGACTCAAACAAATATTTTTTTCTGTTTCTTTCAGCAGCTTTTTCCTCAGTTTAGGTGTTGTATGTTCAAACCTTAAATCAGAAAATGGAATGCAAACTTGTATTTTTACTGCAGTTGTCGGGGCACCTGTGATTACGAGGTATGGTCAGCCAGCATCCCACATTACAGAGTGCAGTCAGCAATGGTCCCGGAAGGCTAAACGTGTTCCATCCTACTCGCTTGCTTCAAGAATTGTAAAAAAAAAGAAAAAAGAACTTGCATTCCACTTTGCTAATCAGCGCTTGAGAATGCTATCCTTGGAGAGGCTTTCAGTAGTGAAGGGGTTCTATACAGCATTCACTGATACCGTCACAAATAGGGGTCCCTCCTATGCTCTTAAGAATCGTCGAGCTGTGGCAAGATGAACTGGGAAATAACATCAGATTGAGGAAGCTAAGCGTCTAGACTCAGGCCCGTATTCTTGTGTAAGAAAGCTCTCTAACATCTTTTCTTAAGTGATTTATTTTGCTTTTTGCACGTTACTGTCCTCCCCTTACATAAATCCATCTACTATAGCCATTCACGGCATAAATAACATACAAAAGAATGTTAACTAGACATATCTAAAAATAATTCGCTGAGCAGGTGGTGCTAGGGAACCTTGTCAAGCGACGTGAATACGGGTGTAAGAGTCCTAGCGATGGGCCCCTACGCTCCTAATGGCATAATATACAACGATAATAGATGCAAAGATAGATAAAACTTACAATAATCGCCGTAAATTTTTGGAAACACAAATTTCAGTGTCGCCTTTCCCTTGACTGAACTTCTGTACCGTTTGCCTGATACCTGAAGAAAGAAAAAAAACTCGAATACCTTGCTCTGTAATATCTACCTCTGATCCACTATTATAAAACTGACTCAGCTCAGCCTCTCCTGCGCCTTAACCATTCAACGAAGTTTAGTCTAAAGTGGATTAAATCTGTTGTTTGATTTGCCTTTGACCTGTGAACTAATAAGCTAAAGGGCAGACAAACTGACACAGACAATGCAAGACACACAGATAATGGCAGACAGACACAGATAATGCCAGACAGACACATAATGATAGGCAGACAGACATGAAAACCAAACCAAACACATAACCTCTAAGCGTGCGGCCACACTTGCTCGAAACGTGATCGACAAGATGAAACGAAGCACCGCGTTAGAGCCGCTGCAGTCTGAACGTTCGACGGACCCTTGAGCCTTGGTTCGTCTTGTCAGTCACATGTTGGCAGCGAGTGAGGCCGCTCCATTAGCAATACACGCTCGGATGGAAATACTGATTACCAACACCTGTACAAACACAATGGCAGTAGTGAGAGGGATGTTGTTTTCAGTCAGAACCTGTGGTCATTGGCGAACATAACTTTGCACGGAAAAAGTCTCTCTTCAAGGTTTTTTTTTCACCGATGTGTACCCTAGTGGAAGTATTTCACGTAACCAAATGCACTTGTCTGTAACCAAAATTAGTAATTTTTAAAGTATTTGCGACAAGGAAATGTTAGGTATTGAACATTTATAATTATAACCTTAATTAACCCCTTCACTACTAGAGATAATTGCCACAGAAAGCTGAATAAATTGTCTTGAGAGAGTAAACATAAAATAAACAACACATCACTGGCTTGAGAAGGATAAGAAGACACTTGCTATGAATAAGGAAACTTTGGGAATATGTTGAGAAAGTGGGAAAGGATGCCAAGGGGCAAAAATAATACTGAAGACGATAAACGGAAAGGGAAATATGATGCTGGAAGAAAAACCCACACTCTTAAGAAGAACGTAGTTGTGATTGTGAGAGATGAATTAATAGATAGGTCGATATTAAAAGCAGAAGGGATCGTATTTTGAGCTTGCTTTCGTTACTGGCAGCTTTCTTTAATAGCACTTGAAATTTTCACTTTGACTTTGCCTGGTGGTGCGATGGTAGGGGTTTAGAATGTGTGGTTTACCCTTTACCGTTCGAGCTTCATGGGCGACTTGAGGTTATCTATTATGTAAAACGCTATCAGGGACGTAGATCAATCCCTCTCCCTTAAAATATCTGGATATTGATGGGACCCGTACACTGCTCAGGGGGCAAAACGGGATTGGCAGGTATTATTTTAGCTTCCTCATTCCTAGGTCTCCTGTGCTTCCTCTTTGACATCACTGTATCGCCACACAGAATGGAGACCTTATGTGCTCATTTTTTTTTTCTCGTCCGAACGCTTATTTCTTACGTCATTCCTCTATATCTCCACCAGCATACATCAAACCTGGTGCATTTGTTCCTTGGGCAAATACCTCCGTCCATCATTTTTATTATTTTCAACTTACTGGGAAGGTTTTTCGAAGGGACATGGGGTCAAAGATGAAGCCACACAAGTGCACAATTCTGGGGATTCTATGTTCTTTTATATTCATTGAACATTATGGTAAATTGTAGAGAAATAAATCACTGTATTGTAACCATATAGAAACATCCTGCTTTCTCTTGGGATAATTTGCAGTCTCTAATTCCTCCTACATTTTCTTTCTCTCCTCTCCCACAGATATTTTCTCTGTCTCCTACATATCCTTCTCCTTACCAGTCCCTATTAGGCTCTCCATCGACAGTCAAGATTTACCGTTGCCTTTTACACTGACCGTTCTACTCTCTCTCTCTCTCTCTCTCTCTCTCTCTCTCTCAATTAAATTTTTCCACCTTATTGAAGAGTTACCAGTTTTCCATCTCACAGAATTGCATCATTGTCCATTTTGATGTATAATTATAATTTATTCACCCCTCCAGATATACGCACACACAAAAAAAAAATCCATCTTATCGATCATTCATCTTTGCGTATATTTACCACTTTTCCATCTTTGCGAATACTTGCAAAATTTCATTGTCTAATAATTACCAGTTTTTCTGTTTTTTCCATCTTTTTGATCGCTTTCTCTTTGATTAAACCCCTCTTCTGCAGTCCCACAGTCGTTTTGTTCCTTATTCTCTTCAGCAGCTCCTTCGTCCCCTTCCAACACTCACTTACGGGTTTTATTGCCGAGTAGGTCACAGATGGTTGCTTTCACGAACGAGGCCATTGACTCAGCAGTGTCCTGGCCAAGTGGGAAGAAATATAAAGAATTCATTTTTAGTTGGGAAGTTTATAATTATATGGTCTTGAACATAACGTATCTTGTAGGAAAATCTGTTTACTTTAGCTAGGCGCTCTTGTCACGTAGACGATAGCAACGAACAAATATCTATTTCTCTCTGTCCTCCGCATTCAGGTTGCTATCCCTCCATCTTGCACTGCGCTTATAAAACTGTTCCACCCCGTTGTTCTGGCACATCCTCAGTCTCCTGCCAATAATGAACACCGGGAATGGCTGAGCAGTTGTTTCCAGTGAGTTAACACAGCTTTCCAACAGACAACTCCCTTGTTAACACTCGGGTCACGTCCAGGAACACATTGCGTCTTATAGGGTTCCATTCCAGGCTGGGACGGGAAACAGTTTGAATGTCTGCTTTCCTTAAAACAAATCTACTGATCTTCCATAAAACCCATCAATGTGTCATATACCTCCAGTCCCCCTCCATAAAAACTCACTGAGCTTCCATAAAACCCAATGAGGTCATTACAGCTCCAGTCCCCCCCCCAAACTAATCCCACTGATCTTCGATAAATCCCAACGATATGTCATAATCCCACTCTCGAATGAAACAGCCCTAACATATATCAACATGGAAAGAGGGTACTAACGCCCAATCGGTACTATACATAACACTAACAACAAAAAACGTACATCTTCTTCACCAAACCGGCCACAGTAGAAATCTGTGGCGCGTATGTTGTCGATCATAGACGCGTCCCAAACCTCCATGCTTGCCTTGCCATCGTAAAATTCTGTGGAGCAAATCACGTCGTTTCCAGAGAGCAGTGGATATTTGCGTCGGGGTGGAGTGATGTATGCGCCTCTAATATCGCCACTTGGGACGGGCAGACTGTGGGGGAATGGCGCCCTGTTTTGTGGAATGCGCCCTCTTCCTCCGTCTGTATGGTTTGTTGCTGATGGTCTTGGAGGCTGGTAAGAGACGGAGTGGTAAGGTGAGGAGTGAGGTAGTAGGGAGGAGTATTTGTTGATAAGTCTTTTTCTTTTTTCTTTGCTTATTTATATTTTGGAGGGAAAATGGGAATGTGTAAAAGTAAGTGAAGTTGTTTTTAACTTTTGTAGTCATGTAACACTGAATCTGTCACTCATGGCTATAAAACTTATTGAAAACTCTAATTATCAAGGAATGCCTGGTGTGTGATTCAGTGTTGTGGATCTGACCAGGATTTTGGAGCTGGGAAAGGAGTGTTTGTACCGGTTTTGCTTTACGGCTCATCTCCGAACCTAAACATTTACTCCTCTCACCATCATAATCACCATTACCTTCCTCATTTCCCATCTAAGGGTGAGTCACTTTTAAACCAGAAACCAGGAATAGGAAAACACAAGAACAGAAGAATGATCAGATGCATAACCAGTTAAATGGGCCACATATTTATTCACATTTCTTTGAAGTCCCTGGAGTTTGCCTTTACCTCATAGGTCTAAATATCTGCACACATTTTTTTTTTTAAATAGATGGGCTTCACATTTACCTGCCAGATAAAGTAAGTTCACCAACGTGCATCATTTGGGCTGTGAGGTGAGGCCAGGTATTTCGAAGATTTGAATTACAGGTCCCTGATTGCGCATACCGTGTCAAGAGGTGCTCAGATGATAGTCTTACATTTTATATTCCCCTCTTCCTGTTTTCTCGCATCCCATGTACGAAAAGTGGACAATAGGGAATGATGCTTATGATACCGAGTGTTCATTGATTAATTAAAGGGTAGTGTAATAATAACCCCATCCCAGTTTACCAAGGTGTACACATCATTAAAGGAAACAGAAGACATAGAAAACATAGATAGGCTTGTATGGGGAATTTTAAATATAATACTCAAATGAACTTCACCTGCTTTCATTCCTCAGTCGGGCTCTAGTTTTCAGTCCACACCTGTGAGACTTCGTGCAGACTTCTAGGTTATAATAGGTTACAACTTCGGCCCTGTATAGTTGATTTGATTAAAAAAATGAATTAAAAAAAAAAAAAAAGAGGTATCACGCGAGCAGCCTACGATGATATCCGAAATGATCTGTGTTGCCTGTCAGAGTCTTCAAATATTAGTCTGCGTTCATCTTAAGCACACACAAACTATACCGACCGGAAAGTACCACAGACAAGAAATATGACACACCTATGGAAGCAGCTTTACGATCGTGAGGGCCATCGTTTGTGGTGGCTGATTGCTTCGCCGTAAGTGTACACCGATTATTATTATTAATATTATTATTATTGATTTCACATCTGCTTGCATACCTCATTTATTCACTTTCGCCTTACACTGATTCACTTTCTTCCCATACTTCCCTCCTTTATTCTACTCTCAGCACTATAAACTTTCACCACATCATTCACCCTCCTTTGGGTGCACACAGCTCACCATCCACGTCTTCACTCAAACACTTCATCACTCTGCACACATCCTTTAACATCTACGTGGACATAAATACATCATACAGTCTTGTTCGGTTCAATCTCTCTCTCTCTCTCTCTCTCTCTCTCTCTCTCTCTCTCTCTCTCTCTCTCTCTCTCTCTCTCTCTCTCTATCTCTCTGAATGAGCATTGTGGAAAAGAGTGTCAAGAAAAACGATAAACCAAAAAAGGAAAAAGAAAAAATTAACACACACACACACACACACACACACACACACACGACCATCAAGAGATCCTGACCGACCCGGTGAATTACACACACACACACACACACACACACAGAGAGAGAGAACGATAACGAGCAATGAAAACATGGAACGTTTCTCGGGAAACTCATGTAACTTCACGCATCTCTTGTGATATCAATAAACTTTCAAATGATATTAACGCGCGAAAATTTGATTATACCTAACGAATTCTGTAGTTTCCTAATTCCGCTAATTGCATACATGAAATTAGCAGCAAGCAGCTTTGACTCCCACATCACACTGGGTAGAGTGAGCACCGCGCCAGCACACACAAGCAAATTTCTGAAGCACTGGTCATTTTAATTAGCTTTTTTTATATATACAAAGGAGAAAGAACGAAAGGAGAATGAAGCCTGCTAGTCATTCTTCACACACACACACACACGAGAGAGAAAGAGAGAGAGAGAGAGAGAGAGAGAGAGAGAGAGAGAGAGAGAGACATTCTACTCCTCTTGACTTTGTCCCTTGCTAATTCCTACTCGTTATCAGTACTAAAAACTGTTACTGGAAAATCCTTTCGTATCAGATAAGAGATTCAAGAAGCTGCGACCGACCACCTAGACAGCCATAGAAAACAATACCTCCAGTTAGTTTAAACGGTTATTCGAGTACAAGCCTCCAAACGACTGACTGCCGGAATCCTTAGAACAAAAAATCCTCGTTATATTTCGCCTCTCATAGTTCCGCTGCTGTCTGTAGTGATTTGCCATTTTCCTCCAGTTTCCAATACAAGTTTTATTTCCTGTTTTAATTTTGATATTCTGAAACACAACCCTGACAGTTTATCAAGGGTTTAGGCGCCTGTATTTTGAATGTATTGATCAACTAAATTATGAAGTGTAGTATATAAACTTTCAATTCTGGTCTTTGCAGATATAAAGATGACACGATGGTGCGGAAGACAGAAAGTAATGCATTTTTCCCCCTCGCGTCTGCTGAACAATTGTCCCTTTGACGGCAGTTGTGCAGGTGACAGGTGAGGTTTGTCCCGATTGCCCCTGTGCTGGACGACCCGGGTTCATTCTTTAATCTTTTATCTTTTTTTTTTTCCCCATGCCCGACTCTGCCAAAACCAAACTGTTCTCTGAGGCCCAGCAGTCCCCTTACGTGCTAGATTCCTTCACATGTTACCACATAGGCGCAAATACCCGCCGTTCATGTTGAATTCATGATAGGATTGTCTCATTTAGGACTGATGGGATGGTACGGGTGAGGATGACTTTACGGCGCGTCGGTGGGTCTTGTGGAAGATCATTATGAAATTCAGTTCTTCAGTCAGTTCCCTGTCCAAACCTGAAATCTGTCTCGCGTCCTTTTATACAGGAGGCTACATTTCTAACCAGTTATGGGTCTAAATAGAATGCCGGGAGTGTGTTTAATATGGGAAGAGGGAGGACCCAGGCAGCTTCTACCTCTGATGCTAGGGTGTCGCTCGTGTCAACAATAGCGTCTAGATTAAAGCAGCTAAGCATATTCTTATCCTGGAAAGTGTTGATCTTTGCAAACGGATAATACACCTTTCATTTTATTTCTGCTATCCCCGGACGAGATTATTCTGCCCCGGGGACATTTTTTAGAGATAATTGTAACAGCCATCACTCCCCGATTTCAGAACGAGACGGCTTTCTTAGGTTTGCTGGACAAAAAAATCGCAATTAGCAGTCAGATTAGAGAATAGAAGACAATGTACAGCATACCCTCTCAGTCCAGTTACTAAAATGCAGTTTAGAAGAGACAGTTTATGATTCACCTGTATGTTCTTTATATTCTTATCAAAATAGACGGCTCGCGACATTAATATATCAACGTACCAGAAATAAAAATAAAAATAATGGTAAAGAGGAGCCCCCTTAACCGACAAGAATTGGGAATCTGGCCTGTATTCTCCTCATATAAGGTGACTCCCTAACACCTCTTCCTAACCGACTTATTTTGCTTAATACACCTTATTACCCTTTACCGTGTTACATAAATCCTTCTAATATCACCATACTCTGCATAAATTATGTACTAAAGGATATTCACCAGCCATATCCATAAATAAATCGCAAGAGAGGAGGTGCTAAGGCGCTTCTTAACAAACGAGAATACGGAACTTGATGTGCCTGGGTATTTACTTATTAATCTCTCTCATCCGCAGCAGATCTTGAAGTACTTCCACAGGTTTTCGATATTATGGTAAATTTCAGTTTTAGAATCGGCACAATTTTTGAGATGGATTGCAGTCTCGTGTTCTTACCCTTCCTATAGACTTTCTATCCCTTCCATCGTCACTGTGTGTAATGGGTGCAAGTATCATTTATTTTTGGGCAAAGATTTGAGAGTAACAACATCCATTTGCTCAACAGGCTCAGGCTCGTATTCATGTCAAGTAAATAAGCCCCATAACACTTTTTCCTGTTATATATTTTGCTTACTACATCTTACTGTCCCCATTTGTGTTACAAAAATCCTTTTAATATCGCCATACTATGGACAGGTAATGTTGAAAAGGATATTGACCCGGCATATCCAAAAATAAATCGTTAGGGAAAAGGTGCTAGGGAGCTTTCTTGGATAACAAGAATAACGACCTAAGTGAAACTACTTTTCCAAGTCTCTCTCAATAACGCCTGCTTTAATCAACCACAACAGTGTTTTCTTTTTCCAAACTGAGGAATATAAATCCAAGCTAACCCACATCACCCCTTCCCTGCAGCACCGTGAACCTAGGCACCCCTCTCTCACCAGCAGAGCACCACACTCCCTCGAAACAAACAGTACGTGACTCAGGCCTACTACTCACGATGGAACTCTCTTCTCCTCTGACCCAGATCAATACAGTCAAACATGGGAAGACGAATGCACGTTCTTAGGATGCTCTCTCCCTAAAATATCATGTATGAAACACTGATTAATTTTACGTCAGGTATCTCTAGCACGTTAATCAAGTAAACACTAATTCAGAAATAGGTTATAGTCAATTGCCAGTAAGTCTTCAGTAATCAGAAACATTGCACTTAGTGTTAAAAAAAAAATGTCTAAGTGCAGACTAGGGGAGCAGAGAGAGAGCCCAAGCTCGGATACACATGAACTGGGTCATTTCTGGCTGATGAGTTACAGTGTGGAGGGTGGGCAAGTGGTATCAGATGAGGGGAAGTGAGGGGAGGGGCACTGTACCCCCCCTCTCCCCGACTGTAACCCATCAGCCAGAAATGACCCAGCTCATGTGTGTCTCCGTTCGTTTCATCCGTTTTTCTTATAATTGTGTAGTTTGAATCTTAAGTTATTAGGGACACTTTTACAAACATGATTCTATTTTTCAGCCTTCGAATTCGTTTTGGTTGTTAATGTTGTTCTTTTTTTCCTTTTCTCTTTTTCTTTTTTTTCGTTTTATTATTTTTCTTCTCGGTCACCTAGAACTGACCCCGGTGGACTACAGGAAACGGTTTGCTTCTGCCGGATACACTTAGGCCCTGTAACTTGTCGGGTGAGGACGATCCCTAACTCCTTTTCCTATGCGATTTATTCTCTTCATTTCACCTCTCTGTCCTCTGTGTCTCATAATTTCTTACAATAACGCCATATCCAGAAATAAATCTCTGTGGAAGAGGTGTTAGGGAGTTTCAATCTCTTTTGCGATTTATTTTACTTGATACTTGCTACCTTCAGACGATTTTATTCAATAGACAACTACAGACGGCTTACTAGACAAGGACCCGACGAAGCTGCCTTGAGAGAAGAGGAGGAGGAGGAAGAAGAGGAGAAGGAGGAGGAGGAAGAGGAGAAGGAGGAGGAGGAAGAGTGGTGGTGGTGGTGGTGGAGGTGCTGATGGGAATGCTGTAGCCTCAAGAGATCTGCTGAGCTGTGAGTGTGAGGTGCCTGATGTGTGCGTTAAGTGTGCTACGGTGTTAAAAGCATGCGCTGAAATGAGGGCGTGGTGGATTGTAAGTTAGTTAAATCTGTGTTGGCTTGTTGCTTTAT
>JAGKTI010028563.1:2588-12912 GCA_018397915.1 Birgus latro | reverse complement strand
TTTTTTTTTTTTTTTTTTTTTTTTTTTTTTTTTTTTTTTTTTTTACTGTGTGGGAATGAACTTGATGATGTAGATTTTCAGACATTTTTCAGCATTCCTCAATATTTGTAACATTTGAAGGACCACATGTTGGCACTGTATTTTGTTAAATATCATTCTGTTTGTTGTATGTAGTTATTGTATATAGGGTTATGCTTGCAATTTGTAAGGCACTGTCTGTTGTTTAATAATATTGCCGTATAGTGCTTTTCCATTAATCCTTCACTCAGAGGACTTCTGTTTTCATTATGTCATAGTTAACGTCAGATTTTTTAACTCAATGTAGGAGACCCTCTCATAGTAAAGATAGTGAATCCTGTTTTAACCTCTACAGTAAAAAAAAAAAAAAAAAAGAGTAAATTCCGTTTGGAGACAGCAAGAATTAAACAAAAATAAATGTTTGGTTGAAGTGGTTAAAAATACTGTACCTCAAGACTAACAACTTCTTTTCCCATCGACTCTCCTCTTTCGGGGTCACCTAGGTGACCTGGACTACAAGACAGCGCTGGACGTCTCCTCATACTTGTCGCAAGAGGACGAGCCGCTGCCGTGGGAGACTTTCAAGAAGAACGTGAAGCGCATCAAGGGTCTCCTACACAACACGCCAGCACTGGGAGCTCTCAGGGTAAGCACGACAGTTTCTGGTGTAAAAATGACATGTTGAAGTAAGGAGATGATAGGATATTTTGTGTCCCCAGTTTACAAATAGATTATTGATGGGAACATTTTTGCGTTATTTTACTTTAACTTAGCCCAAATTTTCGTCACTTTGCAGCTTATTTTACGTAGCTCAGTGGAATAAAAATACTACTATGGCCTTGCTGCCTTTTCATAACACTTCTCTGTGACTACCACCATTTTCTAATGTTATCCATTGTTACGACTCAGCATTCAGGAAAGACAGAGGGCAGTTTTAGGCCAAGTTAGAGTAAAATCAGTATACTGGTACCTGTATATGTGCCTCAGGTTGGGGTCTTCTGCTCTAATCTTTGGGAAACCTTGCTCTAATCTTCAGTCCCTCAACAGAAATACGTGCTGTCCCTGCTGGTGCCAATCTATTCAAAGTTCGATCTAGGCAGCTCAAAAGACATTCGTAAGATCCAGAAAACCCACGCCGCCGTGGTGTCCCTGGCCTGCAGCATGGGTCACGCCAACTGTGTCGATCTGGCCAAGACGCTCTACTCCCAGTGGATGGATAACCAGGGAAAGATCCAGTGAGTGAGAAGACCCGGAAATGGGGTTGTGTTTGTAGTTGGTTGTAGATTTCTGTATGTGCCTGTGCCAGTGAGTGAGAAGACTTGAAGATGGGGCTGTGTTTTTATTGCTGTGTCTGTCTGTGAGTGCCTTTTCAAATGAGTGCGAAGATTCTGAAATATGGTTATGTTTATAGCTGACTGGTTATTTCTTTGTGTCCCTGTACAGGCTTCAGGTAGTGATGCATCAGTGCCATACGTCATGTTGTAGGAGTACATCTATAATTATATTTTTTAAGAGTCATATTCACTATCTGTCTTTCACTCCTTGTGTCGCGTGGCAATACTGCATGTGTATTTCAAAGTTTTCTCTTCCCATATTCCCAGCGCCAGAGAGGGACACCTTCACGTGGTGGCACTGATAGACCGGGTGGTTTCACCGCCTGGCCACATAAGTGTCCTTCAATTCCCTCCCTATCCCTCAAAAGGAGGATGATAGACTGAAGGAGAAGGATAACTACAGTTATTCATTTCACTGGTTTCACATTCAGATGAGCCTGGGGTTGCAGCGGCTAATACTTCTCACATACTCCCTCAGATCCATCCCCTTGGAGCTGCGAGACGTGGTGTTCTGCACGGCCATAGCTTATGGTGGGGAGGCCGAATGGAACTTCGCCATGGAGCAGTACACAGCCGCTACTGACCAGGACTACAAACAGCAGCTCTTGAAGGCGATGGGCTGCAAGAGGGAACCCGCAACAGGGGCAGGGTGAGTGAAGGAAGTTCAGTCTTACCTGAGCCGCTTTTTTACTTCAGGAACCAGAGGCCAGACTCTATGAATGCGTTGGCTAATCGGTATTGTGACTGGAGGCAACTTCAGCTTGGATTTCCAATTCGTTATTAATAATTTCATTACGATAACGTATTTCCTACTTCATTCTTGCTAATTCCAAATTATTTTATTCTCCTTAGGATAGACTTTACGAATTGGAGGGGTTACACACAGCCTTCAGTAATCCCTTTGTCACAATAAATCTGTCCTAAGTTGAGCAAAATCATCTGGAGGTAGCAAGGGTAAAGGAAAAAAACTACGTTACCAAATTGAAGAAGTTAGCCACATCTCTCCGATTATGTTTCTCATGTTATACTCGTATTTGCTACTGCACCTTTGCACAGTTTTATTCATCTTACGAGATTTTTCAGGCTGGAGAGATTTTCCCATAACCCATTCGATGAGAGATGTTTTCTAAGTTGAATAAAATCGTCAGAGGACAGGCAGACTATGTTAATATATAAGTCACTGCATTGAAGGACATAATATCTCACCTGAAATGGATACCTCATATTAGCATGTATTTTTCCCACCATCAGATTTACATAACTGATCATTGGGCATAAGAATTAGTATTCTACATTTTTTTTTTAAATTTATGTGGCCAAGTTATCAGCGAGGCTAGATGTGTGGCCATTTAAGTATACTATAATGGTATGAGTTATTTGACCTGTTGATGAAAAGATGGTGAGGCTGGTGGGTAAAACGAATGGACAGCTGCCGTTGTAAATGTTTCTATATTTTTTAAAAGAAAAAAAAATGGAAACATAAGACCCGATTCCCAGTGATTGGTGTAGACGAGAACTTTTTCAAACCTGCATGTGAAATAAGAGTAGGATCAGAATCGCTTGTTCGCGCTGCAGTCAAATGCAAATGTCTGTTTGCCTCTCCTGCCTCTCTTCCATCACTGGCTTCATAAACGCATGACTGTGACGTAGTGGACTGGGGTGCGTATTATCATTTATCTGTGGGTGAAAATATGCTCCTTTGTCCACCATATTACCATTTATCTGTGGGTGTGGGTATTCACCCTAGTCCACCACGTCTCATTCAAGCATTTAATCCAGAAGTGAGAAAGAGGCAGGGAAGGCGAACGGACCTTAGTACCTGACTGTAGACAGAGAGATTGATAGATGGATTTTTATTGGCGTCACATAGGAGGATTCAGCGTGTCTGTTTGTCATAATCTCTGCTTGATCGTCTGTTTGAACATGGACCATCGAAGTTTCCTAGAGTACCGACTGACAAATAAACAAAAAAAAGTGTCATAACCGTATACTTGGTCAGAACGAACGTTAAACTTAAATACTAGACATACCTCTCTTCCTCTGTCCCTCTGTTACATGTCTTATAATTGTTTTCAGAAATTAAATAAATAAATAAATCTAGGCAAGTCTTTAGTCAGGGGATTGAACCTCGAATTCTCTCAAGGTGACGCCACACAGAAACCCTCTGTGAAGGGATGTAAGACTCCAGATTTGCTGATAAGGATATAACAGAGGCAGCGGTGATGGTTGTGCTGGTTGTGTTTCAGGACCGACGGAATTACAGAGGACGAAGCAACAGCAGGGACAACAGGTGGGACAACAGGTGGGGCAACAGATGGGGCGACAGGTGGAACGACAAATGGAACAACAGATGATACGACAGGTGGAGCGACAGATGAAACGACAGAAAGTACAGTGGATGAAATGACAGGTGGAGCAACAGAAGGCACACCAAGTGAAACGACACTGGGAACAACAGTCGGGACAAGAGATGGATCAACTGGGGGAGCGACGACAGAGGCAACAGGTGGAACAATTGCTGGAACAACAGATGGGACAACGGAAGGGACAGTAGGTGGAACAACGGACGGAAGAACAGGTGGAACAGCGGGTGAAACAGGAACAGTGGGGGGGTTCCGGGATGAGGCTGGACCGGGAGTAGTGGAGTCAAGACCGGAGGGAGAAAACCAGTACCACAGCGCCTGGACCACCATCACCTCCCGCTGGACCGACCTCTCGCCCATGTTAGTGATCCTGTGAACCTCATTTTCATGTTATTTGTTGTTGTTGTGGCCCCAGACTCACTTGATGATTGATAATAATAATAATAATAAATAATAATGATGATGATGATAATGATGATGGTAATTTAGTTATTATGATGATGGATTGCTGCTGCTGCTGCTGATGATGATGATGATGATGATACAAATAATAATAATGATAATTTGGTGATGTTGATAATAACTAATTTTCATGTTAACAAAGATGATGATACCAATTGTTAATAATGTCAGTTTATAATTTTTGATGATGATGATGTCCACATTGTGTTGTCAGACTCGGTGGTGACGAGGCTGGGGTGGAGCAGCTGGTGTTGTCGGCCACAGAATCCTTCAACACCCAACAGGACATTGACAAGGTAAGTTTTAATCATCACACTTTCACTCATCTTTGAACGTTGGGGCTTGATTCAGTGTTAAGGAAATTTCTAATCACAGTTTCCCGTGTCTTTGAATGTAGTAGCTATATTTAATTGTGCATCGGTACCAACTCTTACATATTGTTTTATTAGGCATGCTGTTGATAGATTCTTCCTCCATGGTGTGATTTTTTTTCCCCCTGGGCCCTACTCCACTTCTTCGTTAGGTGGGAAAAAGAGTTCGGGATGATGATGATGATGTAGTAGAGAAAGAGATCCTGATGTTATTGATGATGATGGTGATGTTGTCAAAAAGGGATGATGCGTGCAATACAAGATACAACCCGTACACACGTAAGACCGGCCTTAACTTTTTCAACTAAAATGTGTAAAGCAGTTAGTTGTTAGTTTGTTGTGTTCTGTTGCCCTGTGATTGCTGTGCTGGGTTGCCTGATGGACACGTCATGAAATACCCTGCGAGAAGAGCATGCCATATATAATTTTGCCCCCGTTACTTAACGGTCAGGTGTAGCTCAAATAACAGTGCAACCGGTGGCAGGCCAGGAGATTGATCAAGTTCCGGTCAGAGCCCATTAAAAAATTCTCTCTTGATTACCCAGGCTCACTCAACAATAACACAGTGATTGGACCAAGTAATCCCACGGCGTCGTCGCTTCATTTACTGTGTCACCATGGTTTAAGTTAAACAGCTTAATCCCTTCATTCTAGCTGCGTATTTATCATCTTATTTTTTGAGACTTTCACAGGCCTATAAATTATTCATTTTTTTTTTATAATCACAGGAGGAGTTAGGCATGGCTTTCGTTTTCCCCTTCACTATGAGAAACCTTTCCTTACTTGAATAAAATCGTCAGGAAGTAAGATTAAACTAAAATAAATACGATATCGGATTCAAGGGGTTAAAATATATTTCTGCCACTTTGCTGCTGACCCCTGCTTTCTTTTTTTGTCCCCAGATTGAGAATTTCCGTGACGCACACGATGATGATCCAGCTGTGTTGCGCGCTTCAGAGTCCGCACTGCGCCGCGCCGAATTCAACCTGGCCTTACGGGAGCGATACTCGGCCGTCATCAGTGAGTGGCTGCAGGACCTCGGCTTCCTTCAGTAGCCAGAATTACACAGGATACAGATTTAGACGTGAGAGTGTTGGTGGGTTCAGGAGGTTCTGTTGTTTTGCATGTTTAGGTTCAGATATTAAGTAGAAAAAAAAATGATCTCTGTACAGTAATTTCTGTTTGTGTTCTCTTTATGGGCATTCTTAGTAACAGGTAATCTGATGGGTTAACACAGTCAGTATATGAACGAAAGTACAATAAAAAACTATCAATTAATTTAGAAGACTGTTAGATTTTGACTGCCAGTAGACTAGTACTTACTTAGACTAGAATATTTCCCTGTGGCGTACACTGGATCCAGTTCACATTCAGCTTCCATCCTAGCATTACTTTTCTTAGACAGTAGTGAGTAGTGCTATGGCTAGATTTCTTCCACGTGTAGATCATTGTACTGTTACTTATCGTTGTATGTTATGCTAAAATTCTGTATCAATCCTGTGTGTTTTATTTCTGATGACTTACTCACCTATTGAGAGGGTGGGGTGAGAGAGCACCGGGGGTCTGACTGTAGATGGACGGACAGAAAGACAACACTCGTAATTGACGTAAATTATGTTCATTGCTTATTTTAGTAATCTGGTATTCAAAACCCTAATTTCTGTAGTTGTTTGTCGTTGGGTGAGTTGTAGTGTTTTGCCTACATCATGCATTTTCATATCTCGTACAGCCATCCCCTGCATTCGTCATTAATGTGATCGACGCTAGGCATCTTTCCCGGGTATGTCAAATATATCAGAATTATTAGCCTCATACGTAAATAGGCAACAACTACGACAGACATTATGTATTAATGTAACGATTAGGTATATAATTTCCTTGCCTCGACGTAGTGCACAGAAGCTACTTGGACCAGTCTGACGACCTGAGACACCTGGTGTTTGAATCCGCACAAGAAAGTTGCATGAAGTTGTCTGTTATGGGTTATGGGGATTTTTTTTTTAGAGCCCCAATCTCATTTTGACATGAATCCAGTGAACGTCAGGCTGAAGTTGCCATTTTCCTCCAGTCGAGAGATAGGGAGGGAGTTGAGGAATGCTTGTATAACCGGGCAGTAGATCTGCCTGGTTTTATTAGTGCCACCACATAAGGCATCCCTCTCCAGTACCATCGTCTCCAACACCTCGTTTTTTCTTAATGAATGTTAGTACTGAAACACTAATTTCACAGATATAATTTTCAGGTGGTAACAACACACAAATTAAACTAAGGCTGGACACTTTCCTTTCACCTGCAGCCTTAGTGTGCCTAAAGGCATGATACCGAACCAAAATTTGCCGGTACGATCACTTTCGATATTTAATACTGTTTGATTTTTCAAAAGAATACTTTGTTTCTCACCATGATTACTAGCAGAATATATTAAGATAGGTAGTAACCCATTCAGACTGATGATTTCCAGATGTTGAATAAAATCATTTAACACGACACAGGTAAAACTCAGCGTGCTCAGTTCAGCTTCGACTTCCAACAATAAAAACAAGTCCTCGATGAATGTAAAGTTATGAATGCATAAAGCAATGCAAGCAGAAATATATATATTTTTTAAATTTATGTGTCCGACTCGGGCATAGGCTTCACGTGAAGCCCGTTACCAAGGTCCAGTAGTCCTTCTACATACCATACACCTCTACATGTCACCACTTCGGCGCTAACACTCACCGTCCATATTGAATTCATGCTAGGGCTGTCTCATACATGACTGATTGGTATTAGCGGGGTTATTTTTACGACATGTCGGCGGGTCGTCTGGTAGATCAGTAAGGTCTGTTTTGATGAAATTCAAATCCTTAAACTGTTCCCTGCCCCAGCCGGGATTCGAACCTGGGTCCACTGCAGACCACCTCCCCACCGATTGAACCACCGCCTCCCCCAATTACTATACTTTTACTATCATGTATATTCATACATCGCACACAATTTACATTAGCATTGCTACACAACCTTTCGAGCATGTTCCTCTCTCTCTTTCTCTCTCACACACACACAGACGGGGGAGGGAGGGAGGGAGAGTTTGTGACATTTGCCAAATGCCACCACCATATTAATTTTCGTTGCAATCGACGCACAACGAGATGTATGATGAACATTTTTCGTTTGGAGGCAATTAAGTGTCGAAGAAACGTTTATACAAAACATTTTTGGCTGCGATGTTGCTTCCACAGACCAGGGAAGTGTTAATTACAGAAGAGCACCGTGTGATGTCAAAAAGGATTGTAACACAAGGACGACAACACAAGGGTCATGAAGGCAGGTAATTTGTTTGTGCTCATTTACAATCTTGCCCTAGACTACGACATGCAACCTTCGAATTAAATACAGGCCCTTATTTCACTTGCACATACCAACAGGCTGGTGTTACGAAAACGTTGCACTTTAAAGACAGATGCAGCGAGTTGTCAGGTTTAAGTGTATATACAAGGAGAGAATTCGAAGCTTAGTTTAGCTCGATTCACAGAAGCAAGACGATTGAAGCAGAAGATGCTGCAAAGATTAGTTTTGGCTCAGCTGCCGGTGGTTTACCTGCCCCCTGGAGTTTTAATAGAAAAATGCACTGGGCTCTGTAGATTCCTTGTGCAGGTCACATTGAAATCTATGAGGAAACTTTTCATTATAAAGAGAAAAAAAGTCTTAAGATACACTATTCTACCTATCAAAAGGCACCAGTTCACTAAAAACACATAACTATGTGAAATTTCATGACTACAGTGAATACTTCTTGAGCTCTGGCCCGGAATCAAAATCTCTACACCACCTATTGTTTATCCAAGTGATAACAGTACCTTCCTCTGACTTCGTCAGGTGGTGGGTAAAAAAGAGGAGCTCAATAAAGGGGGTTTGGCGTAAATAAGAAAATTTAGGGTTTGTGTCTACCTTCATCCCCAGTTTGGACAGTGGATATACCAGGTAAGGTAATGTAGGTAATACAATATTATATGCATGCAGGTCATAAGTAAATATAATTCTCTCCCTCTCTCTCATGTTTGTGTGTGTGTGTGTGTGTGTGTGTTTTCCTGTGGCTGGTGGTAGCAAATTTTTTTTTCTTTAATCTGATCCTGAAGAGGTTAATAAACTTGTAACCCTTCACTGTGAATGGCCTTCCCTAAGATAAATAGCATGGCGGAGGCAAAAACAAAATATGAAGCCTGTCCCCGTACTGAATTAGTTAAGAACCATGAGCAGCGAAAGTGATGAAAAACATATTAACACTGTGGTGAACACACAATGCACTTTAACAGTCTCATGGTCGGGACAGCCCTAGCATTCTATTCTAGCGATCGCCTCATGGTTTTATTCAGCTGATTTTAAGTCATAGGAGCCTGAGTGTTAACATCTTCAAAACGATGACTTTATTGCTTAACTTAGAGCGTTTTCACTACAAAGCTCGAGATAGCTGGACGGTACATGAGAACAAAATCTAGGTGTCGCAAATTTCGTTCTTATCGCTCTGTCTGCGACGGATATCTCTGTATTGAATAAAATCGTCTGGTGTTAGACTAAGTAAAATTCCCAGGTGCAAAGAAAAGGTTATTTAAGACAGTTTGGGCTTTGACTGCTGGCACTTCTCTCAGATTAACAAAATCTTCTGATGCCGACCGGAATAAGAAGCAGAACTAGTTGCAAGGCCAGTCTTAACTACGTCAGCCGGTAGACTGCAGACTTAAGCTGCCCTTCTGTTATAGTCCACCATCCTCCTTTAGGGGAACTGGGTACTAGTTGAGGAACGTTTGTATAACAAAGCATGGAGCCGCCTCTTTATATTAATGCTACCACACGAAGACTCAGCTCTCCAGCACCTAGCCTGAATGAACTAGAGCACTGTTCATTGTACGAGTATTTGCTGAACCCTCTAAAAGGCATAGAATATTTCTATATAAATATAAAATTATTTATTTCTTATAGTTTTGTCATAAATTAGATAGGATTAGAGGGAGATGAGAAGGAGGGCTTTTAAAATCACACTAAAAGAGAGAGGGGGGGGGAGAGATGCATTGCCTGCTGTGGAATGCCAGAGGTCTACAAGCTGGAAAATTGATCAAATTTGTTTGTATTTATTATTTATTTTATTGCCGTATTTTTTTGTGACACGAATACGAATATTCTCTACATATTTTAAATATCTGGAGGCTCCAAACAGGATTTCCTCATGGCACTGTTAGTATTACAGTAAGACATTGCATTCTTTTATGTATACTGCATTGGTGGTGAGGCACGGGGATGACGGTCGTAAATATGTTATATAAGGAGTGACACACCAGTTCAATATGAGTGACTTAGAGACAGAAGCGTTTATTGGCCTACCTCAGGGACTGTTCGGCAGATAACCAAGTGCACCACCCGTAGCGAAAAGGTTAATGGCACGTGATGAAACTGATGCAGAAACCTGAAATGTCTGAATGGGTTAATTTATTATCTGACTCCAAATACGTCGACAGTTTGGGATTTGATTTAGAAGTGGATTTAAACTCGTGATGTTTTATGATTTGAGGACCTGGAAAGAAGTTCCCCTTTATGTGTATGTGTGTGTGTGTGTGTGTGTGTGTGTGTGTGTGTGTGTGTGTGTGTGTGTGTGTGTGTGTGAAAGAGAGTTAACGACTACAGGTGTCAGATACGTGAAGGGAAGAAAGATCACAACTTTCCCCAATTCACACCCATCCTCTGAAGCACAGCATTTACAACCGTATCATTTACAGCCCTCGTTTACAGCTTTCATTTA
>JAGKTI010028562.1:2017-12912 GCA_018397915.1 Birgus latro | reverse complement strand
CAGTCTTCCTTGAGTTTCCTTAGAGCTATGAAACATGTCCACATGTGCTCCAATTCATCCTCATACAGAGAACACCTGTACTGCATCCAACTCAGGACGTCTTATCGTAAAGTAACACCAGTGACAGGGCTTTGACAGGGAGAATGAAACTTACTCACTGGACCAGAGAGTAATACAATATACAATTAACAATCCTCAGTATATCTACAGACAGGTCTGCGAGTTCTGGGTGGCCAGGTCTCGGTCTCAAGCTGACAATCCTCATCATTTTATTCCACAACTGATGGGTCAATCGCCACTGTTCCATTCCTATTTAAGGGTTCGCTTTCTCAGCTGCCCTCTGCGCTACAGTGTCGTCAAATGTGTTTTTCAACCAATAAGCTCCATCATCACATACCACTTCTATCACTTTATATGGTCCCACCCATTTCGCATTCAGCTTCTGGCTCGTACTTAGCTCAGGGCTTTCATTTTTCACCCATACTAAGTCTCCACACTCGACCATTTGGTTCTTCCGCTTCCAGTTGGCTACTTCACGGAACTTGCGAGCCTTCTTCAAAGAGGCTTGTTGTATAAGATCATGAGCAACGGCCACTGCCTCCTGACGTTCATCATTTTCTATCACTGGTAAATTCACACCTATTTGTGTAGGTGCGTGCCTTGAGGAGAAAGCAAAATGGGGTTGTTCACTGATTGATGTATGCACAGCACCAGTCAGAACAGGTTGACATTCACTCAAGAATTTGGGCCATCGGAGGGGATGACCTTTACACAGGTTTTCCAGAACACTTTTCATGGTCCTGTGCAATCTCTTCGATAGTCCGTTCCCACGGGGATGATATGGAGTCACATAGCCTATTTTGATGTTACAGGAGAAGCAAAGGTCTTTGAATTGTTGCGAGGCAAACTCTCCTCCTTTATCCACGAGAAGTGTTGGGACTCAATAGTCAAACAGGTACTCTAAGAAGTTAGCACACACCTCACCCATAGTTTTAGTCCTGAGTTTGTAAGATTTGACAAACCTGGTCCAGAACTGTCAGCACGTAACGGTACCCTTGGGTTCCAACAGACATATCAGTGAGATCATTATTGGTCCGGTGAGGGGTTTGTCCACAGGGGGCAACTTCTGCCATTTCTGTTGTAGCCCAGAGGTACCCTTAAATTGCTGGCAGCTTTTACATTCTAACACATAGGTACTCATCTCTACTCTAGGGTTTGGCTAGTAGAACATTCTTTCAGCCTTGTCAATAAATTTTTTCCGGCCTTAGTGTCCTGATTCTTGATTATGTACTAAACTCAAAGCAGCCTTCTTTAACTACTGTGGGACTACTAGTAACTAATGTAGGCTGTCATCCTTCTTAGGTATATAGTAGCAAATACAAAACTCCTTGTTCTACAGCAAACTGATTTAGAATGGCACGAGGATAGCGACGTTTGGGGACTGCACCACCTTCTAGGTATTCTGTCATATCCTTCCACCTAGCTTCTTTACACTGGGCCTCTCTCATCACTTCCCGAGTCTCTAGCCATCTCTCATCTGGCTCCCATGTTACCACTCTCACTGGTCTACTTAACTGGTCTGCAACCACGTTCTTCCTACCCATCTTGTAGTCAATGTCAAACCTGTACTCGTGCATTTTCAGCATCCACCTGTTCATTCTAGGTGATTTCATTTTCTTTTTTAATACAGTTACTAGATGCTGGTGATCAGTCTTAATGGTGAAACGACTACCCCACAAATAATGGTTGAAATTCCTCCAAGGTAAGATTACTGTGAGAGCGTCTCTATCAGTGGCGACGTAACGCTCTTCTATGGGCTTCAGTTTCTTAGAAAAGTAATCCACTGGTTTCAGTGAACCATCTGACTGTGATTGCATAAGTGCGACTCCCACATGAGTGTTACTAGAATCAGTCTGCAGGATAAATTTATTATTAATATTAGCTTGTACTAACACAGGAACATTGATCAGTCTTTAAGGTGTTGAAAGGCTTCCTCACAAGACAGGGACCACTGAAATTGAGCTTGTTTCATATTGAATTCAGTTAATGGGGCAGCATTTTAAGCAAAGTCGGGAATATGTTTTCTATAAAATCCAACCATTCCCAAGAATCACCTCACACCTTCAATATTTTTAGGAGGCTCCAACATTCTCAGGGTCTGGCTTACAGCCCTCTTCTGATACTAAGTGTCCTAAGAAGTTTACTTGTTTGTGGGCAAACTGACTTTTAGAGACATTCAGCTTGAGTCCGTAATCAATGAGATGTTTAAACAGAGTTGATAGTCTATTAAGGAGCTAATCAAAGGTGGGTGCCCATAAAATGATATCATCCAGATTATTCTTTACCCAGCCTTCCTTCATAAGAAGGACCAGAACAGATCCTAGCTGACGGGTAAATATTGCTGGACTACAACTCAACCCAAAATGGAGTCTCTTGAAGCAGTACAGTGAAATTCCATCACTGAAAGTGGTAACATCTTGAATTTCTTCATCCAGTGCCACCTTGTAATATGCATCGTTATCACAAGGGTCACATAGAAACGGTTTCGAGCTGTCAGCTCTACTAACTCATCTAACCTATGCAACGGTTGTAAGTCTGTCTGTAACTTGGTGTTAACATGTTGATAGTCCAAACACATTCACTTACTCCCATCAGGGTTTGATACAAGAACTATCGGACTCAGCCAAGCGGCGGTAGATGGTTCAGTTATGTTTTTTGTCTGCATATCTCCCAACATTTGTGATATTATCTAATTTGCATTCTCGGGACATCTGTACAGAAGACTTGTGGTTGAAGTAGGGTAAAAAATACCAATGTGAGCAGGAGGGACCGTTATGGTTCCTAGTTCATTTTCACTGTGTATGAGCACCTGCTGATTCCGACTGAGAACATTAGTCAAGTCTAAGTAAAATATGCCCTGACAACGGCACCCCCACCCACCATGACGGGGAGGAAACAGCCACCTTACAGGTGACTTGGCCATCCTGGCCACAATGACACACCTCACCTTCTCCTATAACCCCCTCCTCCCTGCAACTGGACCAGACCCGAGGTAGCAGTCCGGGAACATTACTCTCCACCCATAGCAGCCATCATCAGACTCATGGTGGGAGTTGCCCTAAAGCAGCCCCACGCAGCGGCCCAGCAATATCCGCCGGAATTGCTGGAGAGATAGCAACCACCAGTTCTTCTTCATCTGCCACTCACTTTCAGGAGTGGAGGCACGGTTGGCTCATCGGTCTAGCCGGTGAGGGAGCATCCTTCAGATCTCTTCTGTCCGTCCTAAGACAGGGAGCAGAGTTGTGGTAGCGTCCGCTGGACCTGCCACTGCGGAGTCACCCACTGCACCCAACAGGAGCGTGGTAATGTCCGCCGGACCTGCCCGACTGAGAGCATCCGCCGGATCTCTCCCTCCTGCCGCCCTCGGAACGAGAGGCGCCTCGGCAACGTCCGCAGGACTTGCCCAGCCGACGGAGCATTCGCCGGATCCCCTTCTCCCTCTCCTGCATCGGGGTGCCTCGGCAATGTCTCCAGGACTTGTCAGGCCCGAGGACCATCTGCCGGATCCCCTCCCCTGGTGTGGAGTTGAGGCGGCGCCCGTATCGCCTGCCAAGCTGAGGGAGTGGACTCAGGCTCCCCCTCCTCCACGAAGCCGGAGGCTCCTGTAGAGGGGTGAGTCTCTGGCTCAGCCCATCCCTCCTGTGGCCGAGCAAGACGCCCTTCTACAGTGAACCATCATTAATTCGTACTTCAATATTTTGTAATTCAGGATAACTCGTAGAGGCTATCATGGAAAATTTGAAACA
Organism: Birgus latro; assembly: GCA_018397915.1. Taxonomy (NCBI): domain Eukaryota; kingdom Metazoa; phylum Arthropoda; class Malacostraca; order Decapoda; family Coenobitidae; genus Birgus; species Birgus latro. The sequence goes on along the minus strand of JAGKTI010028562.1, from coordinate 9,106 downwards.
AAATCAACTCATTTACAGTGTATAGTACACTACTGTATAGTAATCTAAGTGTGTGTAGTGTAAGTGCTCAAAGTATTCAGTGTTTTTATTAGAAAAGTGTTCAGAAAACTGACATACAGCCTCCAAATCCTCCTCTTCACCCCGCCAAAGGCCTCCTCCAAGCTTGAATACTTCCCTGCAGTACCAAAACAAGGTAAGGTTCTATTAGTTTTTTTTTTTTTTTTTCTCAATGTACAGTACTGTATTGTATAATGTGTTTTGGAGGGAGGGGGGGGGGAAACCGCATTAACTCGTAAAGATGCTAACTCGTGGAGGGTTGGAACCCAATTACCACGAGTTAATGAGGGTTCACTGTACTTCCCCCCTCACCACCCGGGGCGGAGCTCTCTCTTCTACAGGTTCGTCATGGTGTGGACCTGTCGCAGGGATCCAGTCCGCCCAGCCGCCCTCGTCCCGGCCACCGACGCTGATGGACTTGCAGGGGCACTGCGGCCACAGGCGACTCCTGACGGCCTCCTCCTCCCAAGACCGAAGTCCTCAACTACCAAAGGGCATGCCCTCCTCTCTGGGCTCCCCTGGGTCACAAGGCATCCTCCGCACTCCAACGACGGTTCAAGTATGGCCACTCACCTGCTGGCCCTGTTTGGCCCTAGTCCTTAGAGCCCGACTACTCCCGAGGCCACCTCCCGACAGCCCCGAGGTGGGCCTCCCGTAATGCCTACATGACGTCCCCGATGTGAGGCATTCTAACGTCTCCCGCCGGCCTCCCTCCTACACTGGGCCGCCACTTGAACCTTCCGAGAGCATGAGTGTCCCCTCCTGACACCACTCCTGCCCTGTGTTCATCCACGTACCTCCCCCAGTGAAACTGGTCTCCTTGTGACGTCCCCCCCTCCCCCCGTGTGACCTCTGTGTATTCCCCTTCCCTCAGTGAGTGAGACCCTCCCCATATCTCCCTCATACCCCCAGTTCGTGAGTGAAATAAGCAGTGACTTTCCCACCAGTGCCAAGATTCAGCGTCCCACAGTGATACGAGGGAGACATCTAAAGACTAGTATTAGGCCAGAAGAAGGCCGGAACTTTATGTGCAGCCCCAGTCAGAGCACTTAGTGAGCCGCAGACTCATTACTCCCCGTGTGCCACTCTGCTATATTGTGTGTTGCCTCAATGTATTGTAAGGGATTTCTGTAAGTGCCACATGAAATAACCTAAATTGTATTGTGTCCGTCAATCTGGTTAATATATGTGCAATACTGGTTTGCCTGTGTTTTTGCCCTGTTCCTTTGGCATATATTCTAGCCCGGTCATGTAGTAAAGGACCCAAAAAAGCTTGTGCCTGTGACTTATTCTGTGAGAAGTCACGCCCTTAGACACAGAAGAAAACCTGAGGTTTGAGCCTTTGTGGTACGGAGCGAGAAGTTGCACCATAAAACACAGCCCATAACACTAAGTGATCCCAGTTGCACTGATAATTAACCCCTCCGTGGCCGAGGGTGAGGATTTTCCATGCACCACAGGCCGGCTGGGGGGACATTTTCTGAAGTATCGAAAATGGATTTTTTCCCCTTGACATATTGAAGAGAAAGTTCAGACGCACCTAACAATGCAAATCCCAGCTTCCTAAACCCATTCTGTGGCTTGCAATGGAGCGCGAAAGTTGCAGAAATATCAGCAACTGATATCTGCCGCGAAGAGATGGTGCGACAGTGCAACTTCACAGATATTATTTTTTTTTTTTTCCCCCCCCCCCCAAACAATGCGAATGGTACTGAAATATTGCGCATATAGGAGATATGATTATACTGAATGATTCCAGTACATAATATATTAGGAATGGCTGGGAAAAAAATATTATGAATATTTTTTCACCTTTTTTATATAAAATATGTTTATGGTAGTTTCGAGTTATTATTTACGTTATTGTTGTGTCCATGTCTGGAAAAGGGAGTGAAAGGGTTGAATTTTCAGTCCTAAATGAGAAAACTGCATGTCCTCCCAGGCTAGACTCTCCCACGGGAATTGAAATTAGACGGTCAGATCCGATTAGCAACACGGAAGTCGAGTAGCAACTTCCAGCTTCCACACGACGTGTATGGCTAAAACTATAATCTTAATGAAGTTTCAAAACTACAAATAAGTCTAATTATTACAAATACAGAGACAAAGCAGAAATAAATACGTTTATATGTAGTGCCGTGATTTTGAGGTTAGTATAAGTGTAATATAAGTTAGTATAAGTATAATATAAGTTAATGTAAGTGCAGTTTAAGTTAGTGTAAGTGTAATGTAAGAGTAGTCCTGGACTCCTGTTTAATTGATGCAATGTATAGGAAATGGTCATCAAATTCAAATTTGGGCTTGTTCCTAGTTAATGTATAGCAAAAGTGGAATACTATTAATAAGTAAGACCGTATGGAGCGAGATGGAAGTGCAAAGCATGATCTGTTTTCGATAAAGAGGCAAAGAAAGTCAATTCGAGGTTAAAATTCACGATAGTTTGTATTTATACTTTGAATTCAGAATTTTTTAGTTAGGTTTGGTATTATCTTTTTGTGCTAAATAATAATGAATTTGACCTTAGGTAAAGTCTGATTATTGTTAATAGTTATTTGCAACCGCGATTTTTTTTTCCCTGGCGCCAAGTCACGTAGACCGGACAACAGCAACACATGGTTACAATTAGATAAAACTCGTGAGTTTAGGCTTCGGTAAAAACTCAGACCCATATGACTGCCACAAAATTTTAAACATCGTAAGTCAGTTTCGTCTAAGTATGGCGAAAGTGAATTCCTTGTTGCATATTCTTTGTTAGTTGTTATAGTAAGTAATCTGAAGAGTAATAAGTCAAAGTCAGTTCCGGTGTTGGGACAACAGCAAGCGAGCGCGAGTGTTCTAGACGGGGACGATCACTGGGAGTCCTGAAAGCATCGTATCAACAGGTCGGTCGAGAGCTTGTCCTTAAATTTCCCCCCTTTTTGTCTCAATAATTGATCTGCTATATATATAGTAAGTTGACTGATAATATTCCCCAACTTCTTTTTATGTTCACTGGGAGTCCTGAAAGCATCGTATCAACAGATTGTGGGTGTAACGTTGAGGCTTCTAGACACGGTGCTTGTAGTTACCAAGCGGTTCTACTTGCCAGTGCCCATACACAAATTCCCCCCTTTTCCATCTCTTTCCGTATTGTGAGGTCGATTATGTATATGTATGGTCCATTTGAAAAGTCTTTTCTTCAAAAGTGAAGCATTCTAGTTGATAGCGAGTGTGATTTATGAAGACGTATTTTCTAACGTACAGGGTATTATTACAAACGCTTTGAAGTTTAAATAGAATCATTCTTATACAACCTATCTTATATAAAACTATATCAATTTATGTAAACCGTTGGGAAAATTAGGGTGAATATACTAAATTTAGAGTAATTTTTGTTGGTAAGTTGTGACTCGGTGAGTTAGAGCCGGGAGTCCATTAGAGACCGTGGAAGTGCAAGTCACGCTTGTGTTTGAATTATCCTCTTTATTTGTGTACACTGTATTAGGTTAAGAGGTGAAGTTATATGTATAATTAATGTATGTAAATTACTGATCGGTTATAAATTCATATGTGTGCAGGATTTTCAACATCTTGCTGAGTGGCAATAACCCAAGTATCTTATCAGCTGCGGTGTACACACGATTAAAAAGCTTGTACCGTGATATGTGAGTCAGCCAGATATTTATTTCTTTGGAGAAGAGAACACTATTATTACAGTTCTTCTAGAGGAATCAGAGTTTGAAGAATAATCTGTGCACTTATTTCTTTTGATCGAAGGTTAATTTTATATATTGTATGTTAAGGTTAGTAAATAATAGATTAATCATTTTTCTTATGTGTTTGATCTAAATTCCTCTGGGAAGTTTGATTGTGAGATCGAGTGGCCCGCAAGGTATGTTACTATCTAAAGGATTCACGCACTCTAATCTTCTCACGCTACCCTAATTACAGACTCAAGGCCTCAGTGTCCCATCTTTTACTGTAACGGGACTAATCATTTCTTTCCTGGCAAACGCTGGGTGGTGGCAGCCTACTGATATTTTACTTACTTCTACATGTTGGTATTTCTTCCTAGTGTTAGTAAATCAACGAGGACTTCCTTAAAATTTTAGGATCTTTTACAGGTAGTAATCAGTTAAATCTTCATAATTTAAACAGAATAAAAATCTTGGATATTATACTGGTGACAGCGGTATTAGTAAAAAAAAAATTCTTTATTTAGAGGGACAACCCTAAAATTTTCAGCACGACATATAGACGAGGGAAAACTTATTTTTTCCATAATAACACGTTCACCTTTCTCTATCATTTTACCTTGTTACACTCGCATTATATGTCGCTGTCGAGATAATGGGTGTAACTATGTGTTTTTAGGCATGACCACGAGCGAGAAAATCATACATCCATTCCTCATGGTAGCTGGTGGTGAACTGAGAGTCAGAAAGAGGATATGTGAGAGGATGAAGTGAAGGTCGGTCTCATGTCCCAGATGTTCGTTCACTTCCCGAAAGTTTTCACAGTTCTCTACAAGTCGCACAGCATCGAATGATCCAAACCATTACAAGAAGCCTGAGCAAATGGGTGAAGATACCAAGACAAAAATTTATTTTTCACTTATCATGTCTTTTTTGTTTGTGCCTTAGTTCATAATCATAAACAGGTGGTTGTGTGTGTTTTGCAGAAGAGGACAAAGATGATATTTTCTGCCTGGGTCGAGATAATGGGTGTAGTTGTACTTGTTTAGGCATGGCTGGGAGTGAAAAAATCGAAAATCCTCTCACCACAGCAGCAGGCTCTGAACTGCTTGGTGGGCTGAATGGGAGTTTAGTGCAGATCAGTCTAAAGACATTCAGAACGTTTGTTCACTTCCCCCAAAAAATTGCATTTTTTTATAGGCCGCGCTCAAAATCGGCCATTTATCGGCTAAACGTCATTAGACACCAGCGGCCACAAAAGGGCTAAGACCCGCAATTTCTCCTCTCGTCTAACGGGACCAGAGGCTGTGTCATAATCGGGAAGCATGGCATTCCTGACTGTAATACTTCGGACTTGGAAGGGTGTGTCCTCAGTTTGGTCATTAGATGATTTGTTATAAGCGGCCAGCGAGGTACCAGGTTTTAGACTGATTCTTGACCTACTTGGGTTATGAAAGGGGAGATAGACTTCCTTGTTCTCGTTAACTCTAACACACAGGGGTGCCTCTTCCTGGAGGCATTTAGTCTCAGGGTTTATCTATAGAATGTCAAGGGAGTTCTTTGCTACTGATGCAAGCAATACACATGTTTGATAAGGAGGAGGGTAGATTCTGGTTACTAATCTGATGTAATTACTTCTTGGGGATTCCCAACTACATGTCTGTAACTTGGTTCCGCGACCAGATCTCAGCCTGCCACTGTTAGTGTGAACAAAATGAACTGGGTATGTAAAGTCGGCCCACTGGAAGGTTTTATGACTGTTATCCTAGGACTCTGGGGCTCTTCCAAGAAGGTCACACCCAATAACATATCTGTATTCAAGTATCCATTGGGAATCACTACTCCTAAATGCTTCACAACTTTGGAAGACCCTATGAAAATGTCAAGGTAGGTCATACTCAGATTTTCTAGTGATGTTCCTGTAATGCCTGAAAGAGGTGGTATAGTTTTACTCTGAGAGGTTGATAACCGAGTTCTGTTACCAGCGACTGTCTCAATAAGGTGAATTCACTACCTGTGTCTATCGGAGCTTGGCATGACCTGTTATTCACAAGCAGCATAATGGCAGGGGATTTGTTCTCAGTAGTCAGTCACCTTGTCCTACCGTCACGTCCCGGACAATCACTTTGTCCCTCATGACAATTCATCGTCAAACAATCAAAACAGGATACAGGTGTAGGGTTCAATGGACAGTTACATTGATCATGTGTCCGTGTCTTACAGTACGAACACCATGGGGGTCTCTGAAAACTAGCCATGTTCTTCATTTGATGTGATAGTTGATTTAGGGAAGTTTGTAACTTCTCCCACTTATCTTCTGTTACCTGTGGCATTTGACAATAATGTGAATGTTGTTGCTGGGCTTTGGGTTCAGTCCTATCTGATTGGCTCACTTCATATTCCCTATCATTACTACTGGCTCGACGTGCCTAATCCGACTGGCGTTTTTGATTATCAGTTTTTAGGAATCTATCTAAAGACACACACATCACTGCCCATGAAGAAGGTCAATTTATTCTGAACATACATAGGTAAGCCTTGAAGGATTTTGCACTTAATCAGCTTATCCTTCTTAGGCTAATCACCTTTGGGGCATCCCACTTCCAAGGTGGGAATGATACATGTCAGTCTGTTCACGAATTTTCTCGGATCTTCCGAAATATCGGATACCTCGGATTCAATGCTAGACTTGTTGTTCGTCACATGGACTAGCAAACTGTTTTCTGAGAATGTTCTTCAAATCTCCGCAGGAATTAATATTTCCTTTGGAGTTCTCAGTGTGTAAAAAGGCGGCAGTATCTGAGTCTAACTTGGCTCTGGCTACAGCAACTCTCTCATGGTCCAGAGTGGCACAACATTCAACATTTTCAAAGAAACGAGTTAGGCGGCTCTCCGCTCGTAATCCATGCAATTCTTTCAATTCTAGCAAGGCAACGTCTCGTGGCTTAAAGACTGAACGAACTGTCTGGGGAGATCTAGGTGTTACCTTAGGTGCTTATGTGAAGGTCATGGTAGATGGAGGTTTTTGTGGATTTTGTAAGTTCTCGTAGCAACCCTGATTACTGTTTATTCCAAGGGACTAATTCATTGGGTTTGGGGCATTATCATTTGTTTGTGTGGGGTTGCCTCTAGCTTTAAGTTCTGTCACTTCTACTAATTCTAGAAGTATGTTCTGCTGTAACACTACAACCCTTGTGAGTTCCTCAGTCTCATTGTTCCGAAGCTGGTCAGGCCAATCAGGTAACACACCTGCTTCCTGTCTCTCTAGGGTTGTGTTAATTTCATTGTCATCATTGAGAGGGCAGCCTGCTGCTTCAACTTTGTACAAATGTTCCATCTTTTGTGTGTGTATATATAT
>JAGKTI010028560.1:0-12913 GCA_018397915.1 Birgus latro | reverse complement strand
GCACCATGGCTCAGTTCTGACTCTGGTCCCCGACGCTTGCTAACTCTTTCAAACACAGCAGCGCTCGGCGCGGCTTTCAAATTATTTTCCTAAACTTATTAACAATACGATACTTTCCAACTAAATACATCATTTCTAAACTAACTTTGTTCGCTAGTATCACAGTTGACGTAAAAATCTATATTACACTTTTTTAAAATGTACGATACTATATACACAGGTGACTACTTAATGCGGACGAACATGGCGTAATGCAGCCTCTTTGTCTCTCAAAAAGCTGTTACTTTCAATAAAAATAATTATTTGAATAAGGGAACATTACAATAATTTTCCTTTATTACATTACTTTCCCCTCGGGATTTTAGATTTTTACTCAACTGCGATGCTTAAACTCCACTTAATTCTAAATTGAGTAGTAATACATATGCCACCTTAAATATATAGGAGAAATACTTATTCTATCTTAATATTAATGGAACTTAATTCTAAATACTCTTACATCCTACCTAACTTACATTCGAAGCATTATGTCCATCCTGTGAACATCTCAGGACAGTACCAAATGACCACATGTCCAGCCTGAATATGTGTCTCATGTCTACAAGAACTTCATCCACCCACTTGGCGATCTTTTCTTTCTTTAACTTTTCTCTTTTTACTTGGTATGAATGAGTTGCAACTCTTGAAACGAAACATGACGGAAGTCACACACTGACTTCATGAGCGTTCTCACAAAGACGCGCTTCTCCCAGCAGACTCATGAGATTCCAACCTTCCTCCCACAGTGTGAGTCAGGGTTCCCCATGACCAGAAGTTAGTCACCCCCAATTCTCGGTGGCGGGAATGGTGATTGCCTTACCTGTACACACAACTCCATCCATTTAAACAAAAGCAATATAAAATAAAGAATATTACATTCATCTCTTTTATACATCCTACAGGGATACAGCAACTAACACCAGGGCCCGACTATGCGTCCTGGAACTGACTATTCTCACCCTTGTAGTTTCCAGTTGTGGCTGCGCTTGACAGATCCGCGCCTTACGCCCAAAAACACAACATGACTCTGCTCATAATCAACGATTATCAATACGGGGAAGCTCTACTTCAACTGTACTTATTTGAACCCTTGAACTGATCTTGCAGAAAAGAGTACTCATTTACCATTAACTTCTGTTAATCTCCGATTAATCTCCTGCAGAATCATGAGAGACACATCCCAGGTTTAGGACATTAGTTTCGCACCAAATCATCAGGCAGTCATTTACAGGATTTTCCATCTTTACTGCTTTCTATTTCCTTATTGAACTGCTTTTCTGCCTTCAGTAACACACTTTAATCAACTCTTCTGCTCGCCTGATTGGGCTAAACAGCTTCAATCATTTCTCTGTTTTCTTTGTCCTTTTTAGCACAGTTTTACCTTCTACTACAATAAAATCTAATATTTTCTATTTCTCAACTCTGCACTGGTTTTACTCATGTCACGCCTGTTACACACACTCCTCAATGTACCGGCGTGGAGGTCTACGGACTCTGGGTGGTAACACTTCCTCTTCCTCTGGTTCCACTACTACCAACTCCTCGGGCTTGGTAATCCATTCCTCATCACCAACATACTGTAGGGCTTAAGCCCTTTGGATGACTGTCAGAAAGTAGTTCTACCAGAACATAGGCACTACCTCCTCTAATCACTTCTCGCACTTTGTACGGACCCTTCCACAATACACTGAGTTTAAAATGCGCCATGATGAAAGCTTACAAGAAATACCTCAGGTCTCTCAATCATTTACAAAAAATGCCCATCACTAAGAAGTCCCAATGAACTACAGAATCTTCAGAGTACACAGTTGGCTTCATCAAACCTGCACTCACAAACATCGGTCCATGACTTACCACTATTTACTCTGAATATTTCCACTAACAGGAGAGATCTAGGGAGACGAGAATACTCAAAACTTTCTACGCACTGGATTCAAGAGGGTCCGCGGGATAACCACTTTCGCCAAATAGAAAGATTTATGGAGGAATTTTAATTAATGATTATCCCACTATAGCTGCCACCAAACATGTATTGAAAAAGTACAATATGTATTGAGAAAATAAAAATGTTGATTTAATTTTGAATTTTCTATAACTGTCTGCCACCAATATATGATGAGAAACAAATATAATTTTAAAACAGAATAAGCCACCAGCCTTGTGATGGGTAAACTGAACTAAGAAGACTTAGAATTAATATTACATTTTCTTGGGATCAGCCTACGGGTTATGCTCGGGACAATAGGGGTAGAACAAGGGTAGCGAGTGGCCTGAGCAGCCGTAGGCCTGTAACAGGTTAGGGACAAACATGGACCTTGATACTTACTGCATAATTCATGAGAAACTCGGTCCACTGGATTTCGACGGATCATGAGTAGTCTCCTCTTCACTAGTTCTCTCCTCTGTGTGAATTACCTCGGTACACTCTCAACAAAAATATTGTACCATTATTACCAAACAGTCATGTACAGTCTTCATGAGCAGAAGGAAGACCAGTATGAATTCGGGATTACAAGGATTTTATTATATGCTCCAAAACTCAAATAAAATGCAAGAATGGAAAAGAATTTCGATAGTGACTGGTTCACACTTGTTTGGACAAAATATTATATGACACCACTTCGTTAAGGACGAGTCAGATCAAGTATTGACATACTAAATATACCAGAAAATCATTTCAATTACAATCAACACACCACCCTCTGGGCGTACTCTTGATAAACTATGTTATAAACCTCTAATACCATCCTTCATTGACATAAAGGTTCCCTTCCAAGATATAACGGAGCATGGATATGACCATGGGGGTAACAAATAAACAAACACTATTTTAAATTTCGGCCCCCTGCTTACACAGATATCTAACATTAGTCATTCTATTGAAAAATTCTTATATGAACGTTGACTATAGGCGGATGCCAGTGAAAAGGTTACTCAAATCACAATTAATACTCTAAAATAGAGATCAAGCATTTCACAATCCTCAACAAAAGAAAAACATACTTCCAGTAATCTGTTATTCACTTCACAGATTTACCTTATATGATTGAGAGATACCTTATACAGTATATATATAATTGAGAGGAATATACCTTATATATATATTTAACTGAGAGAAATATACCTTAAATATAACTGATAGATATACACCTTCCCTTTTCCTCACATTTCAAAATAATGACGAAACTGAAAGAATAGTACAGTGCCACAATCTTTACCAGAACATTCTCTAAATTTGAAAGTTTCTCTCAACGGTCCGAACGGCTATTTAACACCTGTGTATTCTCGCTTAGTTATTTCTGTTTCATGTAGGTTGGGACCCAAAACAATTCACAAAGTTGGTTTGATAATCAAGGCTTCACTTAACTTCTCAAAACTGAGTATGAGTAGGCGTCTGGGAGTTATACGGAGAGCACATGTTACCCACCAATTGATGATGCAAGTCCCAGCGCTTCGCCATGGCTAACCTCCAACACAGAAATCCTGTTGTCCTCCGACTCAGCATTAATTGGCGACACGGCTACATTCCTAGGACATTCTCCATCTCCAAACTCTTCAGAAAACTCGCAGTACACTCCCCATCTCTAAACTCCTCAGCATGAAAGGGAAGAAATATGGACATCTCTCGAAAACACGTCTGCCTGGCACCATGGCTCAGTTCTGACTCTGGTCCCCGACGCTTGCTAACTCTCAAACACAGCAGCGCTCGGCACGGCTTTCAAATTATTTTCCTAACCTTATTAACAATACGATACTTTCCAACTAAATACATCATTTCTGAACTAACTTTGTTCGCTAGTATCACAGTTGACGTAAAAATCTATATCACACTTTTTTTAAATGTACGATACTATATACACAGGTGACTACTTAATGCGGATGAACATGGCGTAATGCAGCCTCTTTGTCTCTCAGAAAGCTGTTACTTTCAATAAAAATAATTATTTGAATTCGGGAACATTACAATAATTGTCCTTCATTACAATTATTCTGTACTTTTCCACTAACACTATACCAGTTTCCAACTTATATTTCTCTTATCACATACATACATGCCTTACTATTATAGTGAGCGTCAGCACTTAGAGCGTCATGTCACAATCAAACAGTATCATTAATGCACTAAGGTGTGGTATTCTCTAAAGCAAGGCTCAATGCACAAGCCAATGTCGCACTCCACACACTCGTATCTCGTGTCTTTTCTTTGAGTGCTTGGTCTCACTTTGGAGTTACGGCAGACGTAACACCGCCGATGGGACCTACGGCGGTTTGGTTGAGGAGGGATGAGGCTGGGAAAGTGGCGTGTGGTGAGGCGCGGGGGAGTCTGTGCGGCAGTGGTGGGGCGGGGGTGGTGGTGGGGCCTGTCCTCTGCATATTTCGCGATGATTTCGCGTGACAGCTTCCTCACAAACCCCTCGAAGGTCTCTAAGAATCACGGAGTCATGCCGTGGAGGTAGTGGCAGTTCAGGACCATGACATCGGGCAAGTGGAAGAAGAGCTTTTTGTACCACTTCATTGTGGTCTTGGCACTGGAAATCATGGAGTCAGACTGGTCTCCCTGCCTCATGTTGATACTGTAGTCCAGTATCGATCTGGTTCCCAGACGTGGCTCCTCCTCTCACTGCGGTAATCCACGGAGTCTGTGTGGTGCATCAGGGAGCGGTGTACCGTCGACAGGAGGCAAACTTCCCTGTTGTGGTTCCATATTGTGGCTGGGATGTTGTTCACCTTGAAAAAAACACCTTATTCTTGTCAAGTTTTTTCCCAACCTTGACCATATGCCAACGGTTTTTCTATACCCTGCCACAGACTCCAGTCTCGTACAGTTGAAGGTACTGAGCAGGTAGTGGGCTAGTGTACCAGTTGTAGTGGTACAGAACGTGACCACGATGAAAGTACTCCTCTATCACTGTCTTTACCACTGCCCCAGAGAGTCCAATACTTCGATCTTCTATTATGTCTGTCTGTGCACTGGTGTAGTAGACTATGTCTTGCACATAATCAGTCCTACAGTCACACATAACAAAGATCTTGAACCCAAAACGGCGTCTTTTGCTGGGTATATACAGGCGAAAACAAATATAGCCTTTCTACAACATGAGACTTTCGTCAATGACAAGGTCTCTATAAGGATAGAAGTATGAGTGGAACTTTTCCTGTAGGTGATCAAATACCAGCCTTATTCTCATCATTCCATCCGTGTTATCAGCATTAGCAGGATCGTCGGCATCGTAAAAGTGGAGGCAGCTCAGAATTTGCTGAAACCTATTACGGCCCATTACCTTCCCAAAGAAAGGAGTGTTGGTTTTAGGGTCCGCAGTCAAGTAGGCCAGGATTTGTCTTTTCCGTACAATACCCATCAAAAGAACCAGTGCTAAAAAGATGAACATCTCACCTGTGGTAACTGGGTATTCGTTCTGGAGGGAATGCCTGCTTCTCGTGCCCTCATGCTCGCTTTCATGGCTCTGGCTGTTTGCAAATGAGTCAGTCTTCTCCATAATCCACTCCACAAACTTCTCACCAACGAACAGGTGGAAGAAATCCACCCTGATGGAGCCGACGTGGATTCCTGGAGCCGTGCAGCCAGACTGCCACCCCTCAGTGAGGGGATGAATGATGGGAGTGAAATTACTCCCATCTTCCCAGTCCCACGACACACAACCGTCGCCAGCCTAGTCCCCATTGTCACCTTTGTCGGGGTAGGGAGGAGAAGGTGGTGGGGGAGGTGGAGAGCGGCGCCCTTCCCCACTTGTGCTCCTATTCCCTCGGCCTTTTCCCTTCCCCTTCCTGCCTTTCCCAACATAAGGGAGCTCTGGGGAGGAAGTGTGAGAATACTGGGAGAAGAAAGACGTGCTAAGGAGCGGCTCCTGCTCACCTCCATGGTACCCAGGTACACCACATGCTCTTGTTGCCTCCCTCCCGCCACTTTCCCTTTCGCCGCTCATTCCCACCACACCACTGTCTCTTTCACCGCTCACTCCCGCAACACCACTCCTGCCTTTCCCATACAAAGAACAAGGCCTATACCTACTTCTCCTCATCACTGTCCCTTCAGGTCCCCAATGCAAGACCCTCTCCCTGCTGAACCACGAGGTTAGCACCGTGTCCCACAGCTCCATCCTTGTCTTTCTCCTCGTCCTCGTCCTCGTCCTCGTTGTCACTCTCCCTATCCTCTAGGGGCTTGAGAGAGGTGCATGCACATGGTTGGGGTTCTCTAGCCTCATGATACGTCACATATCACAGCACCCTCGATGACGGTACTTCCTCATCACTGGTGCTACTCTCATCCTCGGGAAGCAAGTAATCCTTATCTGCCACATCGTCATCGAGTGGGGAACCACTGTCGCCTGTGAAGGCATCCAGGGCGGCTTGAATTTCAGCATCAGAGACCTTGGCATGCCATGTCTGTCCTGGGTCACTGCTAACAGGTGAGTGACCAGAACAAGGCCTCGTGCAGGTTGCGTGGGGTCAGCGACTGTCCCTGCCTGGTGGCGGGATAAGGAAGGTGTCCCACACCTACGTACCGAAAATCACGTGTGAGATTTGAAAAATGTACAAATGACGGAAATTGCGTTTGTAAAATGTATGGTATGTCATGAGGTGTCACCGTGACAAAAAGTTGTGACGTACCCATACATCAACGGGACACCTCGGGTTAATTGTGGTCACACACACACACACACACACACACACTCTGACTTTTCTATGTGAGATAACAAAATGTCAGAAAATCACGATCATGTCATTTTCATCAAAAGATTCTTTTCCTGAGGAAATTGACATCAGAACATAAGACCATAAGAAGAGAGGATAACTGCATTAGGCCAGTTGCCCCATGCTAGGCAACTCCTAGAAGAGTAACTGAACTACTAGGATAAGATAAGGACAACAAAGAAGAAGGATCCCCCCCCGCCCTCCAAACCCTCCACCCAAAGACGGCAGGAAAAAGTCAGAAAGAACACCACACAACATAGAAAAACTGGCGTGGACATTGTATAGGAAAGTGTGAAAGGAGAATAGAGACTATCATAGTGTAACCTGATAGAGAGACAGAGACAGACAGACAGGGAGACAGATAGACAGACAGGCAAACAGACAGACAGACAGATAGACAGAGACAGAGACAGACATAGACAGACAGACAAACAGACAGACAGATAGACAGACTGAGGAAGAGAGTGAAGGAGAAATAAGAAAAGTAAAAACCACACAATGAATTAGAAAGAAAGTAAGATGTTGCACAAATGAAAAAAAAATGTAAGAGCATGCATATATATATAGTCTAAGCAACACTCCTGCCACTTCTGCTCTCACTGATGTGAAAGAGGTAGTGAAATGCATGCAATGGGAAGGATAACATATATGTGATGAGGCAAGATCGGGTACTATTGCCGCATCAGCGGGTCTTGTGTTATCAATGAAATTATTTTTTATGCACACAAACACTTTGTAGAATGACTTCTACTAGTAATGATCTTGTGTACAAAAACTTGCATACCTTGTTTTCAGAAAAAAAGAAGAATCCTAGCCATACAAAAAACACACTGCCCACGGTATAAAATAAAGAACACAGTGTTGGCAACACCAACCTGGACAGGTGTGGTTGAATGGTCAAGTACAGGATTGGTCGCAGGTAGAGCAATAATTTGTGATTAGTGTTGAGACAAACAGAAAGCAGAGGAAGGAGAATGGAGTGTCACATAGTATGTTACTATAACTTGTATGTGCAAAATGCCTTTGGCTAAAGTATCACACAGGTAGCAAATACTGAACATGAAAAGGGAATAGTAATCGCACGTGTGGTATATATCCGGGAGAGAGAGAGAGAGAGACAAACAAACTGACAGATGGGCAGAGACAGAGACAGAGAGTGAAGAAGAAATAAGAATAAGGAGAACACAGAGACAGTGAAATGGAATGAAATTAAAATGTACAATGAAAAAACTATAAGAAGACAATGCATATTCATAGAGAGCTGCAAAAATATTAATATTAGTGCAGGACAGTACCAACTTGATCATTTGATGATGAAAGATTGTGTACCTAATCTGCCTAAATTGCGTGACTTCATGCCACCCGTCCCGATCCCTTGGTTATCGATAATTTCAACAGTCGTCAGAAACACCAATCTCTGTCTGTCTGTTTGTCTGTCTCTCTGTCCCTGTCTCTCTCTCTCGTCAAGGATACAGTTAATCCCTCCTGGGATAGGTGAGTCCAAGGAGAGAACACCTGCCATCCCTACCCCAAGTCTGCCACCTCACCATACCCCGTCACTCACTCTCTGTCATATGCGTATTCTGCCTTTGCATCATAAATAAAAATAAAGAATGAAAATTGGTGAATGAACAGACAAATAAGTAAATAAAATAAAGGAATGAGGTGGTGAAAATATCCTTACTACTATAAAAAGAAATGTTCATGACTTGAACACACCCCTATCGTGCGTAACATATTCATGTGTATATCCACACATATGCTCCTAATTTTTCACGCTCCACATCAGCCTAGTATATTATCACAAAAAAAACATGTTTTTTTTTTCCTCGCCCCCCAATTCTCCGTATGCGGTCTCTGCCACCAGATGAAACCACTGTACAGTGGTATTGGTTTATCTGTTTATTTTAGCTATCTCTCAAAACACTAACACCTACCCTAGTTTTCTCTGAAGCAACCAACCATATAGATGCCATATGCCAAAACCCTTGTCATGTTGTAAGTATAATTATGTATAATTATTTAATAATCATAAACTTTAGGGGGAAAAAGTATTTTTAGTGGCTGCACAAATATGAGGTAAATACCTTGATGTACATTTTATGCTGTTTTGCTACAGCAAGATTTATAGCCTGAAATCCGCAATCGCAGGATTTCTCTCACTCAAGTTCCCGCTGTTTACAAGTTAAAACTCTTAGACGACAAGCAAAGTTATTCATCAGTGATCATAGAGTGAATTTCGACCGTTGTGTTCTCACAGTACAGGACCATCATGGCCGATTCATTAGGTTCTTCCCCAAAAAAACAAAACAATCCACACACATCATAAACTCGGGCAGTATGTGGCATACTGTGGCACACCACGCAGTATCATCTTGGACAATGGAGGCGAATTCGAATCTAGCAGTTGGAGTTCGAACCCTTCTGTGGATTGGGAGGAGAGCCATGGCGCCTGGTGCGTGTTGGGGACCTGTCGTGAAAGGGGACGGTCGGTGTCGTGTGGCGGAGATGCTGATGGACGGGCGTGCGGGTGTGTCGGAATATGTGTTCACGGGGAAAGAGATGCAGGGAGCCCGAGGAAGGGTAAAGCCCTGTTGCAGAGGAGATGAGTGGCTCTTGGAACTCCTGGAGGAAGACTTTGAGAATAATTCGATGGATGAATAACCGCCACATGAAAGACGTCCTCCTAGGAGACTAACTGAAGAATGTTAAGTGTTTTGTGGCTGGTTATGGCAGTATCAAGCTAAGTGGTCGATAGGGAAATGTGTGCAAGTCGGACTGTCTGACTATTAGACTGGATTATTTTGAGAGTTTAATCTCGTATCTAGAGTTCATCATAGTGTGTCATGGGCACAGCCCAGTTCAGTGAGAATAACTTGTTGCTTTAATTCGTGGGCAACCCAAGGAACTCCCTCAACTTACAGTCAACACGGTCTAGGGTGTAACAGTGACCTCAGGACCTAACAGGCGCTCGTCAGTTACTAGGTGGAGAGCTGGAAATGTAAGAATGAATAAATGTAGCGTAAATGCGATGGTAGGTTGTACGAATGGGAAGCGCTGCTGGGGCGATCCTAGCAGCGAGAGTATGGGTCAGTCCAGGTGAGACGACCATGTTATCACCCAGGCAAGAGGTTGGCTGTGGCACATCTTTCCACTGGATATCGAGAGTTTGTTGGTGACAGAGAAGCGACCCCATGGGGTACGCAAATTTTGCTTGTGGACCAACAGGTGCCACTTATGAGAGGAAGAGTCAATTGAAATCATTATCTAGTTCACTGAAAAGTTCACAATCAAATTTGGTTTGTCCATCCTGTCAACTCACATGTCTTTAAGAAATGTAGATGTATGAATGGAATGTTGAGTTCCGAACTTATTTTTTTTTGGAAGATGGACCCGTGGAATGCCGTAATTTTTAAGGTAATTTAAGTATAATATGAATTAGTATTATGGTAGTCTAAGTTAGAGTAAGTGTAACATAACTGTAACCTTGAACCCGAGATGTTGTTCTCTCTACGCAGTGGTTTGGTGAACAGTTAAATTCCATATTCAGTTTTAATCTCTATCACTATTCATAGTGTGAGCGACACACTATCATTAGTGGAACTATTCGAGCAACTATGTGAATACGATCAACTTTATACATGTAGATCAGTCGCTTTCCCAGCTGGTCCGTTTAGTAGCAAAATTTTAGCAAGAGTTAACAATCGCGAAACTTTGTGCTTTGTATTCGAAATTTGTAAGTCATTGTTAATGATATCTCCTTTTTGTACTATGTCGTAGTAAATTAACGCTTATCTAAATTCAAATTTTTGATAATCATCATTAGTAATCGTGAAACTTACAGTTTTGTCCTTGACTCGCAAAGTCACATAACACTGCAACTGTGACACATGGATTCGAGTTATTCAAAAACTCATTCATTTTGATTTCATGGTAATTATAAACCCCTTACACTTGTCACAAAATTCTAAGCATCGTAAGTCAATCCATGTAGCTTGAGTGTAAATAGATTTTTCACATCCCTTGGTAGTAAATGTAAAGACTCTAATGTTGCAGAGTGATCAGTCGAAGTTGGAGTCAGTCTGCAGGATTAGATCAACCGAGGCTATATAAGATTGTGAGTCGTACATAAAGTACGTCACGTCACGACCTCTTCTGTTGTTGCAGGCTAGTGTGGCTGTGCGCTCGAAATTTCCCCCTTTACCCCTTTGCTCCGATAATATAAATCATCTCATACATTAATAAGTTAACTTATTGATATCCCCCTCCCCCTAATTCCTGTCGTATCATTGTCACGTCACGACGTCTTCTGTTGTTGCAGATTGTCGCTACCACTTCATTTTGTCTGCCCAAATGAGTGTTGAAGCGTCCGGCTCACTCTAACTGCGTCCAGGTTATTCTAACTGCCTAACGGCCACTTACACCGAAATCCCCTCCCCCTTTTCTGATTCACGTAACCCGAATGCGAATTAGCTGGACCACTGAAATTTCTCTAACTTCTTATATATATTTTGTGAATATTGGAAACGAATAATAAGCTTGAGTGTATTTAGTCCCAGGAAGCTGTTGAAAATTGTATTCCGTATTTTAAGTGTCACTCCGTTTACATAGTACCTCTCTTAATACTGTATTAGTTGAGTGTGATCACCGAGATAAAATTCAGAAAGAAAAAAACTCGGTCCCAAGGGTATACTCTATGTTGGTATTATCCCAAGGTCATTTCCCAAGGAGCCCACTCGAGACCATGGGATTGCTGGGTTCATATTGAAAGTATCATCTTGAATATTAATTTAATATGTGAGATTTCACATCCCTGGAAGTGAGAAATCAAGCGTGTTTGTGATATTTGTAGTGTTGATTCAGTAGTAAAGACTATTGAATTCATGAATGATGATATTGATTGGAGTATCCATATAACTGAAAAGGACACTATACTAGCGAGTGTTAATAATCACTCTGAGTATCATACAAATTGTGAATGAAGGACACTTCATTAGTGTGTAAAATTATCAATCGAAGAACTTATGTAACTATGAAGGACACTTATTTAGTGAATGATAAAGTATTTCTGTGAATAGTCGGTCCAACTGTATCTTGGGGTACGAGAACCTCATTTTTAAATACTTACGCCATTGGGAAGCTTTATGCTCGTACATATCGACTTCTTTTGAATTTTTAATCCTGATTATGCTTAGTCTGACTAGACACATCCTCAGTGGAAAGTGGAATTTATCTCTTAGTTCCTAGTAATTCATAGCCCGCAAAGTAATGCTTTATTTTGTTCTAATCATTTACCTGTTTTTTTTAACACTTAATAAAACTTAGGTTAAGAGTTCATTGAGATTAAATCTTATCATCCCCCTCTGGAGAATTCATCATGAGGTTGAGTGGCCCACAAGGTGTGCTAATATCTTAATACTCACGCACTCTTTAATACGAACACGCTACCCTAGTGCTCCTATCTTCAAAACACCAGTAGTCCTCATCATTTTTCCTGGTGGAATAATTTTCCAGCATTACGGTGGGTGGTGGTAGTATACTTTTTAAATCTTTTATTTTTCTGGTAAGTCAAAATTGAGAGCTCTACCCTAACCAAAAATTTTGTCATTACACTGGTGGCTAAAGTTGTGGGATAAGATATTATTGGGGGATATGATATTGTCGTGGGATAAGATATTATTAGCGAATTAAAACACGGTGGTGAAATAAGATCCTGTTGTATATAATTATCACGATGAATGAATTTTAGCAATATAGAATCCCTCAGTGACAGTATACTGGAGGCCTACTTGCTCTCACAATATTCCTAGAATAAATAATCCTTAGCCCGTAAACCGCGGGTCGTCACTTTCATGATGGTCGAGCGCAATGTATCATACCGCGGAGCGTCATTTTTGTGCTTCTGTGTTGCATTGAATCCTCCCGGGCTTTCAGGTTGTGATTTGTATCATTTATCAGCACTGCCAGTGTCCAGCAATAGTCAGAGCTGCTAATGTCATCAGTACTCCTAACCATTGTTGACAATTTAGCCATTTTCACCCATTCTAGACTTCCCTCCCTAACTCCCCTCCATTACCCTCTCATGTCGTCTGCTCAGCCGCTCTGCGCTAAGTAAATCTTCCCCGGAATTTTCCACTGTTTTCATCCATTGAAATGAGCC
>JAGKTI010028559.1:0-12913 GCA_018397915.1 Birgus latro | reverse complement strand
ATTGAAGATGAGAGTGACCAGCCTCACTCATCCCTGAGTGGCATTACATGAGCAGTAAACTCCAAACACCCCTTGGATATAAACCTTCTCCGGCTCAATCCGATATGGAGCACCTCAGTTATCCACTAAACCACCAGGTGCCATAATTTGGTTATATAGCATTGCTTTGGATATTCCTATGTGTGTTTTGATGTCTAAATATGGCAGATTGACCTGAAAACAGTGCCAAAATTAGGAGGGGTACCGTATATACAGTCATGTATAGGCCGGGTGTTTTTTGGTTTTCAGTTTTTTTTTTCATGTTTTGATGTCTAAGTATGGCAGATTAACCAGAAATCAGTGCCAAAATTAGGAGGGGCACTGTACATACAGTGGTTTATAGGTAGGGCATTTTTTACTTTTCTTTTTTTTTTTCCATGGTTTTTTTGGTGTTGAAAGTTATTTTGGATAATCCTATGTATTTTTTGATGTCAAAATATGGCAGAATGACCAGACATCACAGCAAAATAAGGAGGGATACTGTAAGGTACATACAGTAGTGTTTTGGTAGGGTGTTTTTTGTTTTTTCATTGGTTTTTCTGCATGGTTTTCTTGGTGTTTAGCATTGCTTTGGATATTCCTTTGCGTGTTTTGATATCTAAATATGCCTGAATGACCAGATAGCACTGCCAAATTAAGCATAGGTACTGTTCAAATAGGTTAAGTATAGGTTGGAGGTGGATATAGGTAGGATCTAGGTATGGAAAGGAAATAATGTTCGTTATCTGGATGTTGCCACTGCCTGGACATGCCATTGGCTCTATTATGTCCGGAAAACTGAGGGATTCCTGTGTATGCATGACTAAAATGTTAACACTGGCCGGCTGATGATGTTATTTAATGCGTCCAAAAAACTCCTGTAAGCTGGCCGATGACATTGTTTACGTCTCCAAAAATCCTTTTATTGTTCGATGTTCATGGGAATAGTTTTAAAATGCATGCAAATGTCTTCCCATTCTTCCTCTTCCCTACAAACATCATTGGGTGGTAATTATAGGTGTATTTACTTTATATAGATTCTTTATTTTTGTAATGCATGCATATACAGTATATTTATCAGTTTGCTGTATGTACTGTGCCAGTAATAATGGATTCATGTTCTGTTCATTCTTGAATGCATATGTTACTTTAGAACAAACTCTTATGAACAATTAGAGACTAAAATGAATGAAGCAGCATGCAAAATATTGTCATAAATAAAATAAAATATTCATTCATCATATAATCCTATGTTGTCCCATGAGAAGTGTAGAAGCCTGGAGCTAGGCAAGTTGGTCATGACATTTAAGATGAGAGTAACCAGCCTTTTTCATTCCTGAGTGGCATTACATGAACAGTAAACCCCATCCACCCCTTGGACATAAACCTGCACTTGCTCAGTCCAATTGGAGCTCCTTTATTATCCACTAAACCACCAGGTGCCACCCAGTGTAGTAAATGGTTTCCCGGTGTACAGGAAACCATTTGGCATGTCACTCAATGTATTGTCACCCGTAGACAGAAGAAAGAGGAAAGAATGAAGGAAAGAATGACAGAAGAGGAAGTAAGGAGAAAAGGAAGGAAGAGAGGAAAGGACAGTCACCCGAGAGCAGCACTACGTCAAGTGATTGGATGGTGAGCGCTTTACAGTATAAATACTTATGAGACGGTGCACTAATGGAGCGCACCAGGCTTTCCTTACGGTGTTAGTAAAAATGATATTGGTTGTTTCGTCATTATTTCATACATATACTATCGTAGAACAAACACCTGCGAACAGAGAGAGACTAAAATGAATAAAACAGCACAAAAAATAATATCGGAAATAAAAGAAAGAGTATAAACATTTACGCAAACTGCACACATTTTTTCACAAGTCGTTGACCATTCTGTTATAGTACTGGTAATGCTGGTATTCTATGCAACCTTATGTGGAGATATCCTTATAGAAAAATCAGTTGCAAAGAATTTGACACTAAAATGAATAATGTAGCACAAAAATTAAAGTCAGGAGAAAAGAACAGAAACATCTGCGAATAACTACTCGCTGCCTGGTAACCACCGGCTGACCTTGGGGTATAACAAGACATGTGTGCGGGGCTGGCCAAAGTGTTAATCTAGGCATCTGTGCATATGAAATCTGCATATATGGGCCCCATTAATGTTTTCATTTGTTTATAAAGACTCCAACAAGCATGTGTTAGCCCTTGTCGCCTAGTGGCAGCTTTCCTTGCTGCTTGATCTGCAGCAACTTCCCTGTTCAGTCCGTTCTCCCCAGAGACAGACACTATGACCTTGTCCCAAGTTACAATAAACCTATTGTGTTAACTAACTCTACAGCCTGAACCCATCTTGCCTCCTAGAAACCTTCGGACCCCAGCTGGACTACAGATATGCTTCCAAAGGGCATAGCTTGTTGTATAGAGGTTAAGCAGAGGTTAGACAGTAACATTAAAGAAGTTTAGAATAACAAATGAGAAATAAGCATTACAGATATGCTTCCTAACAATTTGGCCTACTATATAGAGGTAAAGCAGACAGTGACATTAACCCTTTAACCGCAAGGTTGTCGGAGGCGCACCGTGCCCATCCCTCGGGGCAAATCCGCACTCCGACTGACTTTTTAAAAATATTTGCCAAAAATCAGTTATTAGTCCTAGAATATTATAAGTACATATGCATATGGCACATACCTTCAGTTTCTCCTGGGATGTTTTTTTTAGCACTCAAAAACTACCGTAGGACTTGTCGAGACTTCTGAAGTTGGGTAACAAGTCTCCACTTTACACTTCCCAACATCCTGTAATGTGAATACCACTGCCTAATATTATCACTAGAAACACTATTCAATGATTTCCAAGTAGTTTGGAATCCATACTCCAAAAAAAAAACACTATGAAAGCAATGTAAAATATGAGCGTGTACGAGCCTCCCACTCGCGCTAATTCACCGCTGGTATTCTCATTTCTTACTCATATATGCACTCACACTTTATTATTTCTAGTACTGTATTACACTTATATATATCTACAGTCCTTTACTGCTCCTCACATGATGTTTATTAGGGGTAGAAGTCACATGGCCTTTTATAATGGGCGCAAAAGCGGCAGAAATGGATGGGCGCGACTGCGACGTGCTTCCATGTTGATGGACGAGAGTGAACTGAATGTACTGTACGTATCTCGGTAGCCAAGAGTTGAAAATGTCAGCTGCTAATGTATATGCTAAGAAATAAATTGTAGGAAATCTAGACAATACATAATAAATTAGGTAGTTCCAGATGAATGTAAATATCACTCAGGCTTCTCCCTTCCTTTCTTATATACATTTATATTACGAGAATAGCTCATATGGCATATTTCACGGGGAAAAAGCAGGGGAAATTAGCAAACAAGTGCAGGTTGGATGTTGCCAAGTGATAATTAGCCAATTCCAGGTGTATGGCACTATCAGTTACCATATTTTTTATATATATATTATTTAGTATAAGAATAGGGCATAGGGCTCATTTCAATGGATGAAATCAGTGGAAAAATCCGGGGAAGATTTGCGTAGCGCAGAGCAGCTGAGCAAACAACTCGAGAGGGCAATGGAGGGGAGGTAGGGAGGGGAGTCTAGAATGGGAGAAAATGGCTAAATTGTCAACAGTGGATGGGAGTACTGACGACATTAGCAGCTCTGACTATTGTTGGACATTGGCAGTGCTGATAGATGATACAAGTCACCACCTGAACGCCTGGGCGAATTCAAAACAACACAGAATCACAAAAGTGACACCCCAACGTATGATCCATTGCACCCGAGCGTCACGGAAGTGATGACCCGTGGCCTTTTGTTTTTGTTTTTTTACACCATGTCTTTTTTTTTTCCCATAAGGGCTAAGGTGTTGCCCCTGGGTTGAGGACTTAGGTTTGGAGCATGTAGCACTTTATGACTGGATGCCCTTCCTGATGTCTACCAATGACCCTTGGGTGGACTCGAACCTCCGACCCTTCGGCCAGAGCGGAGCATTCTAACCCACTGAACCACAGCAGCTACAAATAATTACAGAACCATACACTCGACATCCTTTTTTCCATGGACGTGGTGTTCTTGGTTAAGCCTGTAGCCACTATGCGCTATGAATTTCTGCATACTGAGCCTGTGTGTATGAAAGGGTAACTGTATTTAACCCCTCCAGTTTGAAAAGCATCTTGTGGCTGAAGGGGTTATTCTCTTCAGTTCTGCAACACAGGTATTCTTACCATCACCAGATTTCAGTCAAAACAGGAATGACTTTTGGGACTTAAAGGATTTGAAAGAGCCTTCACAAACCACCTAAGTTGAATAAAGTTGTCTCCAGATTGCAAGAATAAGATAAAGGACATTCAGGCTGAAGGGGTTAAAGTAAAAAATATGACAAAACAAACTGCTAACTGACAGTAATGCATTGCAGTAGAGATTTGTATAATGGCAAAATTTGTTTGTGAAAAACAACAGAACAAAACCAAAAATATTGAATTACTATACTTCTTTATTGTGAAATGTGGTTAAAATCCTTTATAAATATTTGCCTGCAGGACTACGTAGCAGCTCCAGCCTACGAGACTGGTTACTACAGAAGTGAGGAGTGTAGGCCCAACCCTTCAGAGCAATGCCTGTTTCATCACTACTGCTCACATAGGGAGTATAGGTTAGTGGAGAGATGTTTGTCTGTCACATGGGAGACCTTTTTATCCTTGGAAGTTATAAATTGTCATGATTTCCTCTTCAAGATTATTACTTTTTACATTTATTTCTTCTAATGTTATCACCACCACCAAACAATTTTGTTGTTGATACCACTAGACTATTTCAGTAACGCAGCTATCCCAGCAGCTATAGGTTACGTTGGTGACCAGTCCTCCTTTCCTCCCTAACTAGGACTTCCACAGTGGCCACCTCTTTAAGGACAGCACAACAGCTGGCAGGGGTATCAGAGACCTATGATGATGACAGGATGAAGGTGAGACAGAGCAGATGTAATACTTAGCTAAATAAGCACAATACTGCACAGTACAGAAATTGAGAGAGAGAGTAATGTCAAATATGAAAGATGTAGGGAGGGAGGGAGCCTGAAGGTAGAGAGGAGAGAGAGGCTGTTAAATTTAAATGAAAGACAGAACAGCACTGTTTAACCCTTTCGCACACGGTAAGTTTTATTAAGTTTCATGGCTCACGATTTTACTCCCCCGCGCGCTCTGCTGGCAGCCCGCGGTAAGCAAATTACACA
Organism: Birgus latro; assembly: GCA_018397915.1. Lineage (NCBI taxonomy): Eukaryota > Metazoa > Arthropoda > Malacostraca > Decapoda > Coenobitidae > Birgus > Birgus latro. The sequence goes on along the minus strand of JAGKTI010028559.1, from coordinate 7,644 downwards.
TATTCTCGCCTCATTTCCGCCACCCAAACCTCAAAATTTTGCCCTGAAACTTACATCATCTTATTCGCCGATTTTTGTTCTAGCTGATAAGCCAAAAGAAAAACCAGAAAAATATGAATAAAAGTACACTAGGCTGCCGTGAATAAACATTTTGGAACATTGATCTCACCAGCATCATCGTTCGAGTGTTTTCCATCATACAGAAAAATGTTATTATAAGTTTTGATAGAGAATTTCATTGGCTGTCTAATGAGGTATGTCTGGTTGTGATGCGATTTGTAGTTTTCGAGAAAATGGCCCAAAACTAAAAGCCATTTTTGTAAAAGAAATGATTTTTGTTCAGGGAGGTATACTGCAGAAGTTTTCTTGCACACCTTATGTTTTTATTACATAATCTTATGTAGAATTTCATAAGCTTTCTCCTGATACCTTTTTGTTTTTATACGCCTCATAATTTCCGAGTAAATCGCAAAAAACTACAGGGTACTCGCTGCCGCGGTGCACTTTCGTCATGCTCGCACAATAACCGCCCACGTAACCACAACTTTTCATTAGAGAAATTACATAGTTATGTCCTGTACATATGTAGAATTCACTGATCTTTATCATGGTTCTTACAGGAAATCGATTCGTTCAATAATTTTGGAGTAAATGGACGACAAAGATAGAACACTCTTCATCGCCCGCAAGCGAGATAAAAACGCTCAATTTGCCTGCCTCACGAATACTTACATATTTTTGCTCGTTACGTTTGTTATTATTATTATTATTATTATTATTATTATTATTATTATTATTATTATTATTATTATTATTATTTACTCAAATTATACATGTGAAATATCGTATGCTCTTTGATAGTGCTCTCAGTAATTCGACATTTCCACTAGTCTTTTTGCTAGGTACTGATACTAAAGCTGAACTTTCTTCCATCTCATATGTGTATATGTAAAAAANTATTTACTCAAGTTATACATGTGAAATATCGTATGCTCTTTGATAGTGCTCTCAGTAATTCGACATTTCCACTAGTCTTTTTGCTAGGTACTGATACTAAAGCTGAACTTTCTTCCATCTCATACGTGTATATGTAAAAAACAATACTTATTTGTGAAAAAAATATAGAAATGTAGAAACAGGTCAATGTACAAATCAACAAAATATGGATACTCATTTGCTCCAGAGGTGCTGAGCTGCTGGCAGGAACTTATTGAAGATGAGTTAGGTAGTGTGTGAGTTGTATGTGGGTGCGTGAGTGAGTGTGAGTGTGTGTGTGTGTGTGTGTGTGTGTGTGTGTGTGTGTGTGTGTGTGTGTGTGTGTGTATATATGCATGTGTGTGTGTATGTGTGTGTGTGTGTGGCATATTCTCTGTTCCTTGCACCACGTTTGCCTAACACATGCGATGCACACAATAGATTTCTCCATGAACATTTGCTGCACGACATACGTATATAATGTCATATATGTGTCGCTGTGTGGCGTATTTTCTTGTCTCTGATCATTACGTAACTTTCCGCTGTCAGTCAATGCATGCAATATTTCTCGGTGAACACTCGCTGCACTGTTTTATACGTATATTTCACACTGAACCATATACAATGTAAAACACTATCACATGATTCCATCCCAGCCTTTTCTGTTATTCCCTTCCCTACTGTATGGTGTAAGAAACCACCTGTTCCCTTAGCAACTAATGCATATGTCTATGTATCTCTATGGCATAACATAATGCCTGCTATGGTAGGTCAGTTATTTCACTAATCCAGGCACTATATGTTTCACAGATATAAGTAATGGCTTCACTATAAGGGTAAAATACATCATTTTACGGGTAGGGTGAGTGGAAACCCCGCTATAACAAACCAGACTCCTGCCTCTAGGCCTAATGGCTCATAACGGGCCCCAGTGCTTTACAAACAATATATCTATGTTAAATAGACACAATCACTTCACAGTATAGTCAAAAACACTGTACAGTCACAATATTTCAATAATGGCTGCAGCCTCGGGTGGGAGGGGGAAAATGGCGGATTTAAAGGGACAACACAACACAGCACGACCCTGCTGTCTGGCTGCTAGTTGAGCACTGAGATTTTATCAATATGTATAGGCACATAGGAGTCATTGCAGTGTTGCCAAAGTTTTACCTCGGGAGAGACACGTGGCTGCTAGAATGCTACAAAATTTGACGCAAATTGACCGAAAACTTATTTTTTGGTTAATTTTTTTCGTGTTTTCATGCGATTTGAGGTCCTGTGCTTTGGCACACCACACCACATGTAATGCAAATCGCGGTACCGTGCGCGAAAGGGTTAAGTTGTATGAAAATAAATACATGTCTTGAGGAGGGGAGAGGAGTAAGAGTAGAAAGAAACTAGTTAAAGAAAAATGGTATTATGGCCAGAAAAGATAAGGATTAGAAAAGTTGTAGTTTGCTCAAAAGGACAGTAGGTCAGTCACAGGGCAGTTTAGGGAACAGTCTGATTTCTAGATTTAAAATTTGTAATATTTGAAATTTGTAACATTTTAAATCATCACAAGATTTACTAACAGTTGCAAAACTCTCCTGCTAATGCCATTAAATCATTTCTGAATTAGACAGCCTTAGCATGTATTGAATGTGGACAGTGGGTATTAATGGTAAAATGGTGATATGGTGGTGTGTGGAACAAAGGAGGGCTGCTGGGCCTTTAGGGAATGAACTGTTAAGTGCGTGGCCAGAGCTGGACACATTGAAAAGAGGGAGGGGGGGATTGAGAGAGACCTGGTAATACAAAAATGGTATATCATGCAAAGAAATACAGTAATTGAATGAGGGGAGGGGGGGATGAAGGCATGTGAATGCAGGATTGCATTCATGTGTACCTGTAAAGGGTAGGATAGAAGTTACATCCTTCAACACTGCGACATTGTTTGCCTTTTTTTTTTTTTTTTTTCCTTCCTGACTAATGGATTTTGTTTGACTTACTAGAGACCTTTTATATTGGAGTAAGTTCTATCTATCTACCTATCTATTGCCAGACACCATAATCCCGTAAGGGATGGCCATTTGACTTATTTTTTTTTTTTTTTTACGGGGAGGGGCACTAACCCTCCACCAACCCACTTGTTGACACGTAGGGAGCACGTATGGTTTGGTTATATGGTTACCACCCAGCGTTGTAAATGGTTTCTTGGCTTACAGGAAACCATTTGGCTTGTCACTCAATGTAATGCCACCTTTACTGTAAAGGAAAGAAAAGCAATAAGAAGTGACAGGAAATATAGGAGAAATAGGAAGAAAGGAGGGCAGGCACAGAAAAAGAATGATAAAGGCTAAGGAAGAAGTAGGCAGCACAACATAAAGTGAGTGGATGATGGTCGCCACCACCTACCACTATTGGAGTAAGTTGTGGCTATAAATAATTCCACTAATTCGAAGTTGAATAAAGTCATCTGGAAATAGCAGGCATAAAGTTGAAGACATCATGTAGCAAAGGGGTTTAGATAATATTACTGAAGATCCTTGAGGCATCAGAATTATTTATGTCTTGAAGCTTGTTTCTTACATGTGTACATTCAACAAATATAGTTTGAAAACTCCTGCTATACTTAATTATGTTTTACACAGAAAACTAGGTTAAAATAATATACAGAATGTGCTGTATTATTTCAGTTGCATATTCTGTTTTGTTACTTGTTAATAATATCCTCAACCTGAATATTTAGGCACTGGGAATTAACAGACCCACCCGTACATGTGAACTGTTGCTTATGTCCAGTGTCATTTAACCTGTGGGATTTGAAATTTCTCTTTGTTAACTGTGCCTGCTCTAGTCATATCCTGCACATAATGCATGGAACTTTTCATGGACAAATCAGTAGTGATGAGAGTAGGATCTGGGTCCAGTTATACATTTGTTTTGATGTCTTCTGACATTTTTGCTACCATCAGACAATTTTATTCATTTTAACCCGCCGAGTCCCACCAGCGTACGATGCACGTCGCTACTTTTTCCCGCGGACAGATCCAACGATGTGCATTGTACGTCATGCAGTTGCAAGGCCCATTGTGTGCACATTTTTCAACATTCACGGGTGATTTTGGGTAGGCATATGTGGGAGACCTTCCTCTACCTGCTGTCAAGTGGGGATACTGCCTGGACCCACCTAACACCCCCTTCCTCCTCCCTCCCCCCCCACACTGGGCAATTCACCTGTTAGCAGTAACCTATCCAGTAAAGGTATGTTGCCCCACGGTCTCTCCAATGACGAAATTCACGGTGAAAGTGATTCCTGAGGTGGAGGACAAAGAAACAAACAAGCTAGAGGCAGAAACAAACAGAAGTGATGAGGTGGTAATGTCGTAAAGGAAGGTGCCATTTACTGGGGTTTTGGGTGAGTGAACATTGCTTATAAACGCCAATATTATTGTGTGAAAACCAATATAGACTTGTACTACACATAAATTCGTACCAGATAAATGAAATAAATACGTAATTTAAAGTGACTTGAATTAGTTAACCCTTCCATAGTTTGTTTTCTTTAGCGAGGTACCCTGAAAAAAAAGGAAAACATAAGGTTGAGTGACACCTGTATCAACATTTTTATACCTCAGGATCGCGATTTCTCTATGAATTTTCAATATTTCTCACCAAAAGCGAAGGTTTCAGCCAAAAAACAAAAAGTCGAAAATCGGCTGAGATCTGGGGGTAGGCTGGGTAAAAAAACCGGTCGGGACTGGACTGGTTAAAGAGCTGTCTGACAGTGAAAAGTTAAAAACAGTCACCATAAGCACCCTATTCTTTAATGATTTCCCTTTTATTTTATTTGCTGCCATCAAACAATTATAATTCTGTGTTAAAAGAAGCCTGGTAGTGAACAAGTTTGAATTGTATCCATTACTATCTTCAGTTTGATTGTCTTCTCTCTTTATTGCTGCCATCAGACAGTTTTGCATAGCTTAGGAGAGATTTCGGATAGTGAAAGTGTTGATATTCCTTCCTGTTTTGACTTGCCATATGCACACTTCATATCTTCCATTCTCTGTATATTAACACTAAATTCATCCCCCCTCTACCTCACCCACACACCTTGCTCAGACCATTGCGTCACCCATTCACCTCCCTCTGACCCTTGCCTCACCCACACACCTCCTTCAGACCCTTGCCTCACCTACACACCTCTCTCAGACTCCTACACACCTACATACCTCCCTCAGACCCTTGTCTCACCCACACCTCCCCTTAGACTCTTACCTCACCCACACACCTCCACCTAGAACCTTGCCTCCCCACACACCTCCCCTTAGAACCTTGCCTCCCTACATACCCTCCTCAGAGCCTTGCCTCCCCACACACCTCTCTCAGACCCTTGCCTCTCCACACACCTCTCTCAGACCCTTGCCTCCCCACACACCTCTCTCAGACTCTTTCCTCCCCATGCACCTCTCTCACCCTTGCCTCTCCATACACCTTCCTCAGACCCTTGCCTCCTCACACACCTCCCTCAGACTCTTGCCCCCCCAAACACCTCTTTCAGACCCTTGCCTACCCTCACACGTTCCTTAGACCCTTACCTCCCTCAGAACCTTGCCTCATCATACACTTCCCTCAGAACCTTGCCACCTCACACACTTCCTTTAGACCTCTGCCTCATTCACACACCTGCCTCACACCCTTGCCTTGTCCACATGCCTACCTCCTACTTTTTCTACACTGCCCCCCACACATCTGCCCCCCCCTCCCCCTCATTCCTTTCCACTCATGCCTGACCAGCAGCAGTATATGGAGGAGAGTCTAGACTGGAGGGCACAACAGAGAAGGACCCAGCTACCTGTTTCACACCTGGACTACTCCCGCTACATCAGCTACCACCAGAAAAGGGGCATTAGGCTGGCTGTATTAGGGATGTTATCGCTACCGGGTAAGTTTCTCACTGCCCCTGTCCAGGTTATCTGTTTTAGGATGTAATGTCTTAGATTTTATTTGTGTTTGTCTCTCAAGGCATTCTTTGTTTGTGTATGTAGGGTTACTCTTTTGTATTTTATAGATCTCTTTCCATGTCAGTGTCTATCTTTATCTTCCTATCTCCTCTGCCATGAGAAGAGGAACACCAAGGTGGCTGTTTTAGGTAATTCTGACTATCCACTACTGCCAGTAGAGGTATCAATTTTGCTGTTTTAAGATAATCTCATTCCCAGGTAAGTTTTGTTTCTCTGTATGTAAACATGCCATTTTTGAGAATATCCCTTTCTAGCTTTGTTTGTATGTTTATCTTTGACCAGCTTCCTATGTGTCTGTCTGTCTCATATTCTGTCACAGTCTTTGTATCTCATTGTATATTCATCTATTTGTCTGGCTTCCTGTCTGTAGATAGTCTTTCTGTCTCTCATTCACTCTACTAATCTCATTATACAGTATGTTTATCATTCTGTCACCACTTCCACCAAAGAGGGGGATCAAGGTGATAATTTTCCCCCTTTGGTATGTCTGTCTGTCATTGGCTATATGGACCTACTCACATTGTCTAAAAGTTTGGTAGGCTTTTTTTTTTTTTTTTTTTAATCACCCTCTACACAACTGTTTGCTTAATTGGCAGTTTCTGCTACCACCAGAAGAGGGAGTCATGATGGCTTAGGGCTTTCGTGTCTGGTAAGTTTGTTTAGTCTCTCTCTTTCTCTCTCTCTCTTATATCCAGATGGGTAATTCCATCTGCCTTTCTGTTTATCCTCCTACTTAACCATCTGTCTGTCTTTTTCTCAATCTTTGTGTGTCTCTGGCTGTTTGGTTTATCTTTCTGTGTATGTTTTCTGTCCATCTACCTTTCTAGCAGTCTGTATGGCTGTTAGATCCTCTGCATCTGTATGGCCATCTGAATCTGTCGCTGTGGCTGGATTGCACTGTGGCTGTCTGTTGGCACAGCCACATGAAGAGAGTATCATGTGGCTGTTTTAGAGCTCTTCTCCATCAAGTAAGCTGTATGGCTGGATATCTGTCTCATACTGCATCTCAGCCTATTTTTATCTCTGTCTACTTCTTTTTTTCCTTTGGCTGTGTGTGTCTATATTAATTTTCCAGGTACAGTATTACATTTTTAGTATTGTTTTTGCCTTTCTCAGTTTTCTTTCGGTTTCCTTGTAAGACCTTTCTGCCCTATTGTGTAACCATCTTTCTTTTTTCCATCTGTTTCCTTGTTTCTCCATTTGTGTCAGTCCCACAGATTTGTTTGTCATATGTCTGCTCTGTCTCCTGGACAATTCTGTTTTTGTTAATCAGTCTCTTTGTCTTACCTTCTCCCATTCTTTAATAAATCTGTTAATCTTCCTGTCCATTTAGGTGTGTCTATTACCTCCTCATCTCTCTCATGAGCTGTATTCACGGTTGTCCCTAACTTTTCGAGCCTGAACCAAAAGCACCTTTGGATTTCACATTCCCTCTTAATGGCTTTTGGGAACTTTAGCATGGGGACATCTGCCTGTTTTGATGTGGTAGGGTTGGTAATTCAGAGTGAACAAAACATGGATGTAATTTCCTGTTAGAAGGAAAAGCCACCTCACCCAGCACCTTCCATACATTGAGAATATTTAGACTTTTGAATGTGATGAGTGAGTAATTGGTTTGGCTTAAACATCCACTTCACACATCTACTAATTTATTCAGGAG
>JAGKTI010028558.1:0-12913 GCA_018397915.1 Birgus latro | reverse complement strand
CAGGTAAATTAATAGCAAAGTACTCACCGGTGTCTGGAAGGTACAAAACAGGTGACACAGGTAAGGGTGTTTGGTGCCGAGACTCAACACCTTCCTCTCTATCAGCGTACACTCCACGTCGTTGTCCTCCAGCACCACGTCCTTCTTCAGGCACTTCACAGCAAAGTAGTTCTCCGTGTCCTTCTGCTGCGCCAACATCACCTGCGGCGGGAGAAATTAAGAGGTGAGATCCACAGGTAGGGTGCTGAAGAGAGGCACCTTCACGTGATGGAACCGAGATGTCTGGGTGGGTCCTCTGCCTGGTCATACAAACGTCCCTAAGTTACCTCCCTGTTCCCCCCAAAAGGACGATGGTAACTTCCCTCCCTGTCCCCCGAAAGGACGATGGTGGGCTGTAGGAGAGGATTAACTTCAGCCTGCAGTCTACAGTGTTTACATTCATATGAGACTGGGATTCTAGCTACCATTACTACTAAACCAAAAGCATGTGTGGAGACACTAGAAGATGAAATTATTCCTTGTTTTTAACCATAGAGATCAAAGTAATTCATTAACTTTTATTCCTGTTCTGGGATAAATATTGGTTGCTGTTATAAGGTAAAGTGTAGGGGTGTATTCATAGCCCATTCCGACCAAAGACGTCTTATATTCTTCCCATCTCCAGACGATATGTTTCAGTCTTCATTACTACCTTTAATATTAGAGGTCTTTCCTTAAGTTGAACACCATTGGATACGAGAACAGAGTATTACCTGTACTTGACTTCATCGTGATAAAAAAAAAAAGTAAACATGGAAATATGCGAAAAAACAGACATTTTAATAACTTCTCTTACCCAGACATTAAAGATACAAGAAAAAAAATTAAATGGATGGTGATGTCTCCTTTTACCGAGAGATTAAACACGAATTTCGAATAAAGTTTTGCGATTCCTGGAGCCGAATTAGCATTACCTTCTACACGATACCTGGTATGTTGATAGGCGGTTCTCCTTATCAAAAGTGTACACTAAACAAGCAGATCAGTCGTAAAAGCCCTGTGTTAAATTGGATCACTTTATTTACCCGAAGTGATGCTTTTAGTTATGTTAGATCATAATCGGTAGTGAACGCCAGGCGGATATAAAACAGAGAACCGTAAAGGAAGTGGCATAACTTTGACCACTACTACTACTACTTATAATAATAATGATAAATAATCTATCTATCTATCTGTCTATTGCCAGACCCCTCAATCCCGCAAGGGGTGGCCACAAACAAATCGCCTCCATGTCCCCCTGTCCAGCGCCATTTCACTGCCCTGCTCTCAGCTCACGCCCCCCTCATATACCTCTCCACTCCATCATCATCATCATCATCATCATCATCATCTGTTCTTTCTGTTACATGACGCAGCAACACACCACTCTTCTTAACTATCCTCTAACCTTGTCCCTTCTCCTCCTCCATCCAGACACCAGACTCTGCTCTAGGCAATAACTCTCCAAGAGCGTCCGTGTTCGTGTCATTCCCCCGCCCTTGTCAATAGTTCCTAAATGATTCGGAAAATAGTTATATGTAAGGGGAGGTTATTTATGCCCGTGCCGTAAAAAGAGAGAGAGAGAAGAAAAAAAGGAAAAAAAAGGCTAGAATGTTTCTCGATTCGGGCTGAAGGTGACTCGAAAATTAGTCTATCATATCTGTTTATCTGTCTGTCTGTCTGTCTATCTGTGTCTATCTGTTTATCGCTTAAGGGAGCAAACGGACAAAGGAATAGTCTCTACGTCACCCAGTCCTTCGCTATCTGGCTGTCCTTTCTCCAACTCTCCCTCATTCACGTGATCAATGGGTACCTGTGGTTTTGGTGTAAGGTAATCAAAAAAAGGTGTTGGAAGATATGAACTGTAGATCTGCTTGTAATCTTCTGTTGCAAACGTTATTTCGACACTTTCTTTTATATATGTAAGGAAGAAGGAATCAGAGGCCTGAAATCCGCAAATTGTTCCCTCTAAGAAAAAATATAAACAAGAAAATCGAGAGCCAAATTCAAGATCCGTTCATTTCGAGATGCCGGGACACATTGAGTTTAAAAGACTGGAGGTCATAGGTAGAGGGAAATACAGACAGATGCTTGGATGGTGATGAGCAGCGTGCGTGGGCAGGATAGATAGCCATTGATGTTGTGACCGGTCCTCTGATCTTGCCCTGTGCCCTTGATCTTCGACATATTGCCACTGATGTTGTGACCGGTCCTCTGATCTTGCCCTGTGCCCTTGATCTTCGACATATTGATCTTAAGACGTATTACTTTATTCTTACCTGACCCTTAACCCGTCCACCAAGTTTGGGTCAAATCGGATCAGAAGTTTTAGTTCATTTTACCCCTAGACCTTGACCTTTGATATGTTGCTCTGAAATTAGGAGCGTTTTATCCATGGCTTACCTTTAACCCCTCCATCAAGCTTAATCCAAAACTATCTATAATTGTTTGACTTCAAGGGCCGAAACATGGACTTTTCCCCGTGAGCATTCCATTTGGCAGATTATTCTCATATTGAATCATTTTTCCCTTTCCTGTCCCTCAACACTGATGCCAAGTTTGGTCAAACTCGGATCCAAATCTTTTAACCCTCTTGAATTATGACCCTGACATTTTTTGACAAATACCACCTTTTCCTCTGATGATCCTAATTTCATGCGGGTGATATTCCATGTTTTTTTTTTTTTTATGCACTCTTCCTAACAGACAAATCAACAAATAAAAGTAAGGCAGCACATAGCTCTCGCTTTCACGTGCGGGTGTAATAATACGGCCGTTAGCGCTTATTTTCAGCTTAAAAAGATTGTGTAGTTAAAAAAAAAAAAATGCGAGACGACCAACAGAGTTAATGTTATATGCTCCCTTTATCTTCCAATCGTAATTTGTAGATCGTAATACTTTTTTTCAGTGATTTGTTTTAACTAAGTGCAACAGGACTCACCGATTTGTTTGTCTAAGTGCAGCAGGACTCACCCGGTGCATCGTTTCATCTCGTCGATCACACGCATCCACCTAGTGGATCCGCGGAGTCACACATTCAAGCACTACTTTCTGTCGCGGAGGTTTTCTATCATCTGTTAACGCTTTAATTTTGCATACAGCACCTTACTATTCAACTGTATGTCGTCTACGCCTTTTAGTATAAATACAGATTGCATAAATATCATATCCAGGATTATTGACGTCCTGTAGACAAATATAATGGTAAGTAATGGGTACTAGACAGCCGTGTAATTGATGGGGGAAAACACAGATTTCGCCGTAAGATTAGGAGGCTCAGAACATTTCTGTCTTGGCGATTTATCCTAAATATGGCATCTCGGTATTTTTTTTTTTTTTTTTGCGGTATTCTTATCTCTTTAATACAGACATATTTGTAGATTGCGTAAATTACATGCGGAATAAATAAAATGGCGGGGGACAGGTATTGCAAGTTTCACTACCGCGCGGAGGAATACACAGAATACTACCGCGCGGAGGAATACACAGAATGCTGACTCCAACTAGTCTGCGCGTCTCGTGTTTGTTGGTAGTGTGTGATTCTATGTTGTCTTGAATTCCGTCGATTCTTCAACGTCTGAATCGTCTACGAGCGACAGGACGTAAGTATAATTAATCGTGGATATGTGGGGAATTAACTGAGGTAGTTATTAATGGAGGCTTAATTACGGTGTTTGTTTTTCTCAGCTCTTTAAACACTGACATTTAAATCACCTAGACCCAGCGTCACAACCATGCTCTTACTCCCGTCGGTTCTGGAAGCTCCCTAGTACCTCTTCGTTGGCGATTTATTTTTGTATACGGCTGATTATTATACTTTTCCACATTATCTGTGCACAGTTTTTCAATGTTGGAATGATTTTAATACAGTGAGGTGTAAGATAAGTTGCCTAGGAAAAGGTGTTACGGAGCTTCATTGACTAAAGAAAATACTGGCCTATAATTTACAAGAGGCTTCGGTGCACCCCATCCTTGCCGATTTATTTCATATTTTACCCCAGACATGCTCTTGTATGTTATCCCTATCGTTTTTAAGTTAACGTAGTGATGTTGAAAAATATACCGCTAAGGGAAGTGGATTGTGAAGCCCGTATTATCAATTTAGGAAGCCCCGTAACACCTCCTCGATAGTGATTTGGTTTGGGCATTGGGCTTTATAATTTATTGCCCCGTGTATTTTATTTATGCAGTTTTTAAGGTGTGATGGTGCAGTAGTGTGTGATGTAACAGGAGAGAGAGAGAGAATTAATGTGAAACTCAAGGTAATGAATGAGTGGATGGAACCTCGTGTATAGGGTAAAAAATAAACACATATGGTACTATGGCAGGAATATGGTGGCCTAGATTTGGCCTGTATGGATATGAACCGTGAAAGGCTATGGAAACGAGTGTATGGGGGGTTAATATTATGCGTGTGATGGGAAAGAGGAAATATTGGTGAGGGGAATGGGTTAATCTGGGTGTGAGGGGAAGGGGAGTAATATTTGAGGGGAAAGGGGTAATGTTTGTGAGGGGAAGGGGGTAATAATTGTGGGGAAAGGGGTTAATATTTGTGAAGGGAAGGGGTTAGTATTTGAGAGGACAAGGAGTTAATATTTGTGAAAGGAAAGGGATTAATATTTGTGAGGGGAAAGGGGTTAATATTCTGCGTGTGAGGGGAAGGGGTAATATTCTGCGTGTAAGGGGAAAGGGGTTAATATTCTGCGTGTGAGAGGAAGAGGGTCGATATTCTGCGTGTAAGGGGAAGGAGTGATAATGTGCTTGTGAGGAGAAGGGGTAATATTCTGCGTCTGAGGGGAAGCAGTTAATACTTTGCGTGTGAGGGGAATGGGGTTAATAGTCTACGTGTGAGGGGAAGAGGTTAATATTCTGCGTGCGAGGGGAAAATGACAAACCAGTAAGGAAATTATAGAGTAAATTGACGAAGAAGAGGAATAAAAAGGTGATAGATTACAATGCTGTTAAAATTCTTGAAATTGAGATAGGTAGGCACTGTTAGCAGGGAAAAAAATGTTTAATTAAATAACAAAAATGAAAAAAAGGACCGTTTATAAATTTACGCTTTTTTATGCAAGAAAGAAGGAACCAAAGGCAGTGACAAAGAAAAAAAGGAACTGAAAAAGAAAAAAAATGAGATAAAATGTTAAACTTACACTAGTACATATAAACCAAAGATGAGGATGATAAACCTTCAGGTCTACGTTTTCCAGAAGTAGAAAAGCCTAGAGGATGCAAAGTTCGAGGCTATAGCACAAAGTTAGGATTATTCTTAGAGCTTTCACACCCTCAGCCTGTAGTCCACCGGGTTCCCGTCCAATGATCTTGGAGTTACAGCTACTTCACCGTCATTAAGATTTAGTTATCAGCGTAATCTTACATTTATTTTAACTCACTCCAAATAACTCCATTCAGCTAAGAAGAGTCGTCGTATTAAAGGGGTGGAGACATTTCTCAGTTGCCCTTTCAGTTCGATGGCGTGTGTGTGTGTGAGTGTGTGTGTGTGTGAGTGTGTGTGTGTGTGTGTGTGTGTTTTAATCAAGATAAGAGAGAGCCCTTAAATTGCGGGAGTTAATAAATGCAAGAAGACTGACACGGACCCTCTCTGGTGATTATTGTGTCGTTAAATTTCCTGCTTTGGGTTACTGAATGGATCTGTTAGTAAGCACTTTTAGAGAAGACTTACTGCGCTGGAAAAACAGGGACATTAAAACATGCTGTAATATATAACAAAAAATAATGAAGTGTGCAGTAGGAGTCTGGAAGTGTGTGGCAGTAAGAGATGTCGCTCGGTTAACTGTAGGTAAATAGTGTGATGTAGTGTACGGTATATTAGTGTGATGGTGCAGTAGTGTGTGATGTAGCAGTGTGCATTGTGGCAGCGAGTGATGCAAAAGTGTGAGGTGTGGTATGAGAATGAGTGTGGCAGAGTGTGGTGTGGCAGTGTGTGGTACAGCAGTGTGTGGTGAGGTGTACAAGTTTGAAGTGTGGTATAAGAATGAGACTGTGGTAGCGTGTGGTGTGGCAGTGTGTGATGTGGTACTGTGCATGGTGCAACATTGTGCTAGAGTATGGCAGTATGAGGCTTATCAGTGTGATGTGAGAAAACGTGTAGAAGGTGTGATGGTGTGGCATGAATTACAGTGAAGGGGTTGATGAGGGCTATATCTAATCAATCCAGTTCAGAAAGTCTCTTAAAGCCAAATAACATGACGTGAAAGATACAAGAAAATAAAGAAGAATTTAAGTTAGAAGTAAAAGTAATCAGTCAAACAGCTGCAGGTTGTAGGAATAGATTAGGATATATACGTATTTCCCGTTCCAGTAGCATTCATTTTAATTAGTCAGACAACTGTAGGTGGTAGGAGCAGAGTAGCATACATATACTGCCATTTCCAGCAGCCCTTGTCCCCCACTCATCACAGAACCACGCGTGAAGAGCCGCGAAGTGCCCCAGCGAAATATTCCTCTGTGCTAAATGGCCCGGCATGAATAGAGACAGGATCGCCGTCAAAGGAAGTGCATTTGGCCGGGAGCAACAGGGGAGCGCTGGGAAAGGCAGATATGTTGGGCTGAAATATCTCCCCTGGCTTCTGTTTCACTAGGCTGCTGCTACTGCTGCTGTTCTACCGCTTAAGAAGTAGAGAAACGGCAGTGGAGGAAGGGGTAGAGTGAGGGAAAGGGTAGGAAGGGAGAGAAAGAAAGAAAAAAACAGGGAAAAGAGGTTGGAAAAAGAAAGGAAGACAGAGAGGAACAGGAAAGATCGAGAGAGAAGAGCAGTTAATTAAGAGGGAGTAGCAAGAAGAATGAAACGAAAAGACAATTAGATCTGAAAGTGCGGGTGAAGAAAACTGAGGGAAAGACTGCAGTAAGAGAAGTGAGAAAATAGCAGATGTATGTGCATAAACAGGTAGATAGATAGATAGGTACTTAATATATATTTATTACATTTATAGGGATAAAGAAAAACAAGAAAACTATAAACACGCAAGAAAAGTGCTGTATCGAAGAAAATATGGCAGAAAAATTTTCAGTAAATCACGGATATAATAAACTGAGCACGGAAAATAATACTGTATATACCATTGGTTTGACAGACGAACTAGATCATAATAATATCATAATAAGTATAATACGCGGAGAACGACATGTCTGTTGTTCGTTTTATTGAGCTTCTCCTAATCGACAAGGCACATTCTTCGTTTTATGAACTTTGTATGTAAATTAATTTGTCCCCCCCTTCCCCTCGCCCTCCTCTTCTCCTTACCCCACCTTCTTGCTTCGTCTTGCCTTCCTCTTGTTCCCAGTATTTACCTAGATCTTATTCTAACCCTTCTTGGCCTTCCTTGCCCCCACTCTTCTTTCCCTCAGCACATGAACCCCTCTATTGAACCCATCCCTCTTGCCCTCCTAAGCTCCCTCTTGCCTTCATCCTTCTTGCTCCCCATTGCCCATCTTTTCCCCAATTAACCTGCCTGTTGCCCTTCCTTCTCACCTCTCATGCCCAATTAACCCACCTATTGCCCCTTGTTGTCCCCTCTCTTTCCCTCCCTTGCTGCCCAATTAACCCACCTGTTGCCCCTCCTTCTCTCTTGCCCTTCCTTGCCCCCCTTACCTTTCCGTAGCTGCCCTTCCCGAGCACCTTGATGAAGTTGAAATCATCCAAGCTGTACTTCTTGAACTTTGGGCAGGTCTGTAGAGGCGGTCTGATTTCAGGTACACCAAAGTAGTCACTGTCCGTGTCCGTCGTGGTCTCGCTTTCGTCCTCCGTGGTCTCAGTCTCGGAGCCTGAGACCGAGGACGAGGACGGCTTGGTAGGGGAGGCGGCCAGGGTACGTGTGTTACCATCTGTGCTGCCTGAGGGAGAGGGAGGAGAAATTTGAGGTGGTGGTGGTGATGAATGTTAGAGAGAAAGAGAAACTGTAAAGGAGTGTGAGAGCTGAAGGGTAAGAGAGGGTGTGTATGAAATGAGACGCCTGATAGAGTGCGAAAGAGAGGCAAGTATGAGAGGTGCAGAGTGAGAGGGAGGCAGCAGTGGATGAGAAGTGCTGTGCTAGTAAGTGCGTGATGGAGAAGTGGAAGATGAGAGGTGGTCGAAAGGAATGTTAAGGTGGGTGATAATGAGGGATGAATGTGAGTTGGTAATGAAAACAAGAGGTGGAGAGTGAGCACGGGACTGAGAGATGGAATATAGAGGAAGAGGATGAGGAGGGTTGGAAAGTGGGTGAAATTAGTGAATAGAATATGATGAATGAGTGAGGGAATGAGAGGTAAATATCGAAGGGTAGATGTGTGAGAGATGGGGATTGAACATGAAACAGAGAGGTGAAAAAGGAGGGACAGTAGAGGATAAGCAGAAGCAAAGGGATAAAACCGTGGACTGTGTTTGAGAATTAAAGGCAGGTGTGAGAGGATAAGAGAGTGAAGGGAGGAGTCTGAGAGTGTATCCAAGTGAGATTGAGCGGAAGAGGTGAGAGGGGGGAGTGGGAGTGAGTGAAGGAAGAATGAAAAATTTTGTGAGTGGTGATAACATGCAAGGCAGTGAAAGTGTGAAGTATGAGTGTGAGAAAGAGAGATATGTAAGTGTGAGAAGGTAAAGGAGTGAATGTGTGTTAGTTTTAAAGGGTGAAGTGAGAGTGAGTGAGCGAGTATGTGAAGATATGGAAATGAGTGTGAAAGAGTGTGATAGTCAAGTGTGAGGGAGTGCGAGAGAAAGTAGAAGTTCTAGTGAGTCAGGTGTAAAGTGTGACAGGTAGTGGATGAGTAAAAATATGATGGAAGGGATAAGTATGAATAAATGAAAGAGAAAGGCGGGAAATAAGGAGTGGGCAGAATTTGAGAAAGTGGAGTATGAAATGAGTGAGGAGTAAGCAGAGCAGAACGATGATGGAAGTGAGATGGAAATAAAAAATGGAAGGAAAGGATGATTCTGTGTGCGTATGTGTTAGGAAGAGTTTAAAGGGATGCCGAGTGGTGTGTGTGTGTGTGTGTGTAAGAGAGGGAGAGAGAGAGAGAGAGAGATGTTGGTGTCACATGTAAACTTGCCTTACTGTTGATCGCCACCCAAAATGAGATCCAAGGAGAGAGGAGAGTTATAATGATGATGATGATGATGAAAAGTGGAATTGGGAGTCAGGGGTAACTGTAGACTTATAAATCGTAATGAGAAGGATAATAACGGAGTAAGAATGATGGTGATGATGATGTAAAAAATAATAGAAAAGTTTCGCACATATCTGAAGAAATGCATAACAGCGTAAATGATGATAAGGCCAATAACATGAAAGCGGGGAGAGATAAGCGAGGCGAGGAGGGATGATGGAGGTTGTGGTGATGATGATGATGATGAAGATGGCGATGATAATGGTGGTGGTGGTATAGATGGTAATGTTGACTGCAAGTTACACACAAATACGAAGAAACAAAATAAGTGATAATAAGGGCAAGGATAGATAGATAGATAGATAGAGAGAGAGAGAGAGAGAGAGAGAGAGAGAGAGAGAGAGAGAGGTGGAGATAGAGAATGATAATGGCAGAAAAAAAAATCCATTCACGTAAGGGAAAACAGAAAGCAGTATGAATATGTGGGTGAGGAGAGAGAAATTTAGGAGAGTAGATTGGATGATGATGATGATGATAATGATGATGATGATGATGATGCTTTTGGTGGTGATGATGATGGTGGTGGGTGGTGATGATGATGATGATGACGAACAAAATAACAGTCCCATTCATTTAAAACAAAATCACAGGACATTAAATAAATATGATAATAAGGGCAGTATTAGAGGAGAGGAGGAGGATGGAGAAATGCGAGAAGTGAGGAGGAGGAGGAGGAGGAGGAAGAAGGGGGTAATGTCAGCAAGAGTTATGAGTGTACGTGAATCGTGTCGAGTGTTGATTTATCGGAGGAACCAAGCACAGCCTCCTAGACGAATGGGGTAGGAGTGTTAGGGTGACCCATGGGGAGCGGGGGAGGAAAGGTGAGAGGGAATACCAGCAGACAAATGAAGTTAAATCGTGTGAAGCGAGTGATAAATAGTCATGAAGGGTAGGTAAGAGAACGGCAAATTCTGAAAGGAGCGAGAGTGTTAGATGCACCATGAGAGAGAGAGAGAGGGTGAGAGTGAGTCAACAGACGAAGCCAGATTCTGAATGCTGTGATTATAAGATGCAGTTCGGGAGGAAAAGAGAAGTGAAAGCCCCTTAGTCGACAAACGAATCCAAAGTGAGTGAAGGAAGAGTGATAGTTGTGCTAGGAATGAGAGGTAGGAGAAGGACAGTTCACATTTGAAGCCAGAAGGAGCGGGTCAAGAGTGTAAGATGTACGGGCAAGAGTGTAAGATGTACACAAGGAGAACAGGAAGGACTGAGAAAATGCCAGTTGAAGTCAGACTTAGAGGGACGAGAGTGGAAGATGCAACTAGGGAAGGGGGAAAGGTGAATTAGATAACAGGTAGACAAATGACGTCAAACTCTAGCGTGACATCAGTACTATGAATGTCAAGTAAGAGAGAGAGATAACAGAGGTACAAACTGAAAGCGAAGCCTGGGGATAAAACATGCTCAGAATCCTAGAGAAGTTCGTCAGTGTGCGTGTGCGTGTGTGTGTGTGTGTGTGTGTGTGTGTGTGGCTGGGTGTGTGTGTGTGTGTGTGTGTGTAAGAGAGAGATAGATAGAAATAGTGGGAGATAAGAGAGAAGGAGGGAGACGCTGGCAGATCAATAAATCGCGCGGGAGGACGGTGAAAGAAACGAGTAGTAATGGGAACATATATTAAAGTCATCGACACTGGCTAGCAGAGAGAGAGAGAGAGAGAGAGAGTGCACGGTATCTATTTCCCTCCACACGGGACGGGGAAGTTACTGACTCCCTTCGATGTCCGTCACCGATAAGATCTTCAGACGTGCCAGGCCCAAAGTTTGAGATATACTGAGCACGCGGGGACGCTTAGGTGAGGGAATCTACTAAACTGAGGTGGAGGCGGAGCAGAGGGATGGGAGGAAGGTGGAGGCGCAGCAGGAGGATGGAAGGGATGTGGAGGCTCAGCAGAAGGATGAGAGGGAAGTGGAGAACACTGTCAGGATTCCATTATTCAGGGTGGTGTGTACAGGGAGAGAGAAAAATTTGCCACTTGGTCAGTAGGGCATTGCCAGGTTTCCATTATGCATTATGAACTGTGATGGAGTTCTGTATGAGATTTACGAGTGTGTGGTGTGGTATTATGTAACGTGCTAGTAGTGTGTGCTAGTGGAAGGGGTGTCTCTTCTAGCAGCCTGTACATGAAGAGTTTGTAATCTGTAATCCACCAATGCAGAAGAAAAAAGAGTACCAGAGAAATGTGCTATTCTTTTTTAATCAGTCGTCTTTACCTGTTCCCTCTTTTTCGTCTATTCCTCTTATCCTTCTTGCCCCTCTTTTAATCTTTTACATGTACAGTTGTGGTCAGGAATATCGCTCTACTTTTTAGCTGAATAATTATGAAACTGTTAGGTGATATTCTGAAAAAGTCTGCTGGGTTCCAAAGATCACAACACTGGGTTTCAAAAGTCATTGCTCACCGTCTCGTTATTTTTCGATATTAATGTCCATATCTCTGCTAATTTAACCCAAACTTCTCCGATGCTTCCGTTTCCTATCTCACCCCAAACCCAGCTTATCGTTTCGGTCTCCCCTGAAACACTTATCCCCTCCTTAGCGTCTGAACTTGGTGTCACTTATACTAGGTGTCACTTATAATAGGTGTTGCTTATTGTAGGTGTCACTTATATTAGGTGTCACATTTACTAGGTGTCAGTTATACTTGGTGTCGCTCTTACCAGGTGTTACTTATACNTATTCTAGGTGTCACTTATAATAGGTGTTGCTTATTGTAGGTGTCACTTATATTAGGTGTCACATTTACTAGGTGTCAGTTATACTTGGTGTCGCTCTTACCAGGTGTTACTTATACCAGGTGTCACTTTTACTAGGTGTCAATTATCCTAGGTGTCGCTCTTACCTGGTGTCACTTATTCTCCATTAATTCATGCCGCCCCTCCCAGTTGTTTAGAGCCTGTCCATATGTAGAGCTTGAGCTTGTTCACCTTCTTGGACTCTGATAGCACATATTCCTCCTCTTGTTCCTGTCCCTTCTCCATCCTTTACTCACTATCATCTTGAAAAGTCTGTGTTCCTTCTGTCTGTTTTGTTCCCTGTTCCTCATGCAGAGTCCATCTCCATAACTCCCGTCTCTTTTTTCTGCCTCTCCCCTTTCTGCTAGTACCATAATACCCCGCCTGCTCGTACCCGCGCTCCTTTTCTATCCAAATTCATCCTTTATCTCACAACACCTTTTCCCCCTAGTACCACCTGACCTCTCCTTATCGCCTCACCCCTCATTAGTGACCTGTCTCTTCAGCGTCATTCCTCATTAGCCAGTTCTTCCTCTGTAGTTTCTGTCCTTATGTAATGTCTCTCTCTTCCGGTCGCCCTGTCGCCACTTTAACATCAATCCTTTTTGTCGTCCTGTCGTTTTTGCTTCCTTGTTTTCCCAGCCTGCTCACACTTGCTGTTCTTTCCCATCCTGCTTCACCTTACCTCTCACAACACCTGTCCTTCTTCTGTCTGTTCCCCTTATTTCGCCTCGTCTTCACTCTGTCCCAATTGTCCTCCTCAGCAACATTTGTTCTTCCTGCCGTGCATGTTCCCTATGAGCGTCATAATCTGTTCCCTGCCCCTCTCTATCTCTCTTCTTGCCCATTTCGTCTGCTTAGTCTTTTTTCCTTGCCCCCTCAGCCTGTCCACTCTTTCCCCGAGCCCATTCAGTCTATCCCCTTGCCCATTCTATCCCTCTTCCCTGCCCAAACTGTCCCTGTGTTCATTTGTCCTCTTGCCCATTCTATCTAACGCATTGCCC
>JAGKTI010028557.1:2661-12913 GCA_018397915.1 Birgus latro | reverse complement strand
TCCTGTATGAGACAGCCCTAGCCTGTATTCAATATGGACGGTGGGTGTTAGTCCCAAAGTGGTGACATGTAAAGGTGTATGGTACGTAGGAGGACTGCTGGGCCTTGATAGCAGGCTGTGTAGCCTATGCCCAGAGTCGGACAAAAAAAAAAAAAATACTCTCCCCTTCTGTCCTTAACCTTGTCTCGCCATTTTTCTTCCATCTGGCCCTTTCCCCTTCTCCTACAATTTCTGTTCTTTCACTCCTGTCTATCACTTCGTCGACATTATTTATTCCCCTATTCTATCCTCCAGCCTACAATTAATCAATCTAGTTTCCCTTCTCTTGCTTCCCTTCTCTTTCCCGCTCTCTACCTTATAACTCTTGCATTTACCTTAGGTTGCGTCCGTCCATTTATCTTATTCCCCACCACTATTCATTATTAATCTCTCTCTCTCTCTCTCTCTCTCTCTCTCTCTCTCTCTCTCACACACACACACACACACACACCATCCCAGCTCCTTTGATTCCCATTCCTTCCATTAATTTTTCATCTTTCCCCACCGGCACCAACAACAGCCCAAGCCTAACAAATATAATAATCCAATTTTAATATTCTCTCTTAAGCCCTTACCATACCCCCACCTCTTTTCTTAGCCCCCCAACAAACCCTTCCTCCCCCCTCTCCCTCTCTCTGCAGCCCTCTAAAACCCCCTCCCCCTCCTCTCCCCCTTCTCTCTCCTGCCCCCTAACAGACCGCCCTTACCCCCTTCCCCCTGCTGAGACTCCATTTCACTACCCTTGTTTTCTCCCCTTAATCTCTCTTTCTACTCCACACTCCTCCACCCTCCTCCCTTCTCTCTCTCTCTCTCTCTCTCAGTCACCTCCTTCCCTTTCCATGCCCCACTCTTCCCTTCCTTTACTTTCTCATCACCTTCCCGTACCATTCATTCCCCAATGCCACCTTTCACCTCCCCTTCCTCCCCACCCACCACCTACTCTCTTCTCTCTCTCTCTCTCTCTCTCTCTTTTCTTCCATCCCTCTCCCCTCTTTGATCTCCACCCCCTTTTTCCCTCCTCTCTCCCCTCTTTCCTCCACCCTCCTCCCCCCGCGGCCCGCCCCGTGGAAGAAAGCCCATGTTAATTGGGTCAATTAAAGCGGAGGGGGATATGGCCTCGAGCGGTGGCAAGGTTCAATATCTTGGCTGCCTGCTGAGAGGGGAGGGGTGAGGGAGGGGGGCGCTTGGGGGGAGGGGAAGGAGATGGTCGGAGAGGGGAAGGGAAGGGAAGGGAGGAAGAGAGAGGAAGGGGTGGGGGTGGGGGGAGGGGAAGGGTAGAGGAAGAGGGAGAGGAGGTGGGGGAGGGAAGGGGAAGGGAGGAAAAGGCTGGAGGGAAGAGAAGATGAAGGTTGCGGAACGAGGGAGTGAATGGAGAAAGACGAAGTGAGAGACGAATAAGAGAGAGACTGGAGAGACGTGAAGATGTAGGGAGAGGTAAGAGGATGCAAGCATTGAGAAACGAAGATGCTTGGAGAGGAGAGAGGAAGTCACAGAAGATAAACGAAGATAAAGGCAGAGAAAGAACGATACAATAGAAGCGAAAGTGAAGTGAGGGGAAAGGAGAAGTAAGTGGACAGCAAGGAAGATGGGAGGGGGGAGAAGAGAAGGCCGGTAGAAAGAGAAAACTGAAATCAAAAGAATAAAAGGGGAAAAAAAGCAATGAAGATGAAGAACGAATCAAGAGGAAGGGGAGAATGATATGTGGGAAAGGGGAAAGGATATCATGATGGTGAAAAAAGGAAAAGATGACAAGTGAAGTGGCTGAAGATGATAAAATAAGGGAGGAGGACGAGACACACGACAGACGGAACAGAAACTAGAAAAGAAAGAGAAAGAAACAGTGTGGAAGATGGATAAGCGAAGATGATGTGATGAGAAAGATGGAAGAGTCTGATATAAGGAGGAATGGATGGAAATCAAGGTAGGAGTGAAAGGTAAGGGGGAAATTAATTAAAAGCTTGGATGGAAGCGATGATGGAGGTGTTGGGAAAGAGGGAGAGGATGCTGTGAGGGAAAGAAGGGATACCGTGAACTTGAGAAAGGAAGAAGCACCAGTGATTCGGAGGCTAGAGAGGAAAGAGGAAGAAAGAGGAGAGAGGGCGGTACGAATGAAGACGAAATAAAAGGGGAATGAGACAAGATGATGAGATAAGGGAAAACAGACAGGATGATGAAGAAAGGGGAAAGAGACAAAATGATGAAGGAAGGGGAAATAGACAGGATGACGAATGATGAGAAGAGAGAAATAATGAAGGAAGGGGAAAGAGGCAAGATGATGATGAAGGAAGGAGAAAGAGGCTTGCATGGGAGAGAATGGAAATCAAGGAAGGACAGACTGGAAGGAAAAGAGAATATTCAGGAGGCTGTATGAAAGAAAAACGAGGGTAAAGGGGAAGAGGATGGAGAGGCTGGTATGAGGGAAAGATGAGAAATCAAGAATGTGACAATGGATGGGGATGGTGTAAAGAGGTAGGAGTGAAGAGAAAAAGGAAGGGGAAAGAAAACGAGGCTGGAAAGAGGAGAATAACAGCAGGAGAAAGGGAAAGAAAGAGATAAAGAGAGGAGAGAAAAGAGATGAGGGGGGAGAAAAGAGGTTCGAAAGAGCGATGATGAAGAGAGGAAAGAGAGAATGAGGAAAGAGAGAATGAGGATGGAGAGAAGTGATGGTGAAATGGGAGGAGGGGGAGGGACATGAAGATGAGGCTGGAGGGAAAAAGAGAGGGAAGGGAAAGCAGTAATAGAAGCTGTTATGTGGGAGAGGAAATGAAGCAGGATGGAAAGGAAGGGAAAGTGTGATTATGAGGCTGAAGGAGAGAAGCAAGAGATGGAAAGACAGAGAGAATGGAAGGAAGAGACGCTGTGTGGAGACAGGGCTAAGGCGCTGATAAAGAATCTGCAAGGATGTGGAAGACAGGAAGGTAGACAGAAGCCAGTAACAAGGAGAAATGAAAAGAAGTCCTGATGAGACTGGAGAAAAATGCAGAAAAAAGGCGAATAGGAGGAGAGACATGAACATGGAAGGGAAAGATGACGATGTAAAGAAAATAAAGACAAGATGGTAAAAGTCGAAAAAAATAAAACTGAGAGGAAAGACGAGAAGGCTGAATGGAAGAAAGTACAGGAGGAGAAGAAATGAAAAGCAAGGAAACAGACAAGAAAGGGGAAGGAGAAGTATGAGGACTCTGGAGAGAAGGAAGAAAATACGAGGGTATGAGAAGCAGGAATGGAAAGATACAAAATATCACACATTATTTTTTTGTAATTCTGAAGGAAGTGAAAAAGAATTAAGGGACCAAAACAAAGTGCCTGGAATGAAAGGTAGAAGAAGGGGGAGGAGGGGGAAACCGAAGAAAGAAAAGAGTTACGAAAAGATGGGAGGTAAAAAAAAAAAAAAGTTACGGAGATGGGAAGTAAGGAAGAGGAGGAAGCAAGAAAATGCAAGGTTGAGAACGAAGATGAAAGTTGAGCTATGTAGAAGAATAGACTGGAGAGAAAGGAAAATGGAAAATGAAAGAGCAGAAGAACATAAAGACTGAAATGGAGTTCAGCGAGATCAGGAAGCAAAGAAAAGGGTGGATAATGATGATGTTTAGAACTGATGTGAGGAAGGAATGAAGACGATGTTAAGAAAGGGAGGTAACTGAAAACATAAAACACCACACATTTCTCATTCACAATACTTCGCGGGGTGAGAAGGACTTAAGACCAATACAGAGATTTAAGAAACGGAGACTCTAAAGAAGACGAAAAAAAAGAAAGGGGATGTAAGAAAGTTAAAGAAGAAAGAGAAATACATAGAGAGAGAGGAAAGTGAAATAAGAGGGAGATCAACAGGCATGGCAGATGATGACAGATGATGGTGGAGATGTTAAGATGAGATGCCGGGAGAAAAGGAATACGATGTTATGACGAGGAAGCAAGTGAAAACATGACATATAATATTCCTCATTAAATCTGTAATACTGAAATAAATGAGACGGATTACACAAATGAAATGACAGTGGAGAGAAAGGGAGTTAGTGGAAGAAGATGAAATATGAGAACTGCGTAAAGTAAGGGAGACGTGAAATAAAGGCAGGAGAAGTAAATGAAGACAAAAGGTGAATGAAGTTATGCAGGGTCAGGAGACAGGGAAGTTGATGATGATGATGATGATGATGATAATGATGATGATGATGATGATGATGATGGAGATCTTAAGATGAGATGCGAGATGGAAGGGAATACGGAGTTATGAAGAAGAGGAGAAGGAGGAGGAGGCGAGTGAAAACATAAAACACCCAACATTCCTCATTTACAATATTGCCAGAGAGTGAGGAGTGGGAGGGAGATGGAGGGAGAGAATGCGTTAAGGGGAGTTGAGGAGGGAGGGAAATGAAGTGCTCAAGATGAAGTTGTGGCGAAAGGGAGGATATGAAAGCCAGAGGGATATGCACGGGGGCTACAAGGAAGGGTGGCAAAGTTATAGACAGAGATGTAGGGCTATACGGAGAGATGCCAGTTAGGTAAATGTGCGGTTTGTGTATGTGGGGTTATATACAGTAGATATATGGGATTATACAGAGATGTGGGGTTACATACAGAGATCTGAGGTTATATACAGAAATAGAAGGATGTATGCTAGTGGACTTGGGGGTCTCCTAAGCACTTCATCCTCTATAATATATTTTGCATTTAAACAGATCACTTACCCGTTATAATATAATGTTTTTATATGCATCTTGAATCGCAGAGTAACAACATTATATAAATACATAAATACAAGTACTAGAATAAGAGATAACCTACTCAGAATTAAACTGACAAAATAGTTATGTATCAAGATCATTCACTGGACAGAGTAATTAAATGATGACATCACTACCTGTGCATTTCAGAACATACACAAAATAAGCCAAAAAGGAAAGGGAGGAGGACAAGGAAGAGGAAGGGCGAGAGGCAAGGGATGGAGGGAAGGGAAAGGAGACGGAAGAGGAAGTGAACTGGTAGTGAAGGTTATACGAGGCTGTTGAGTACGGCTGTGCCCACGGCTGTATGGCTTTGATACACACTGACTGTCAGACTCTATGGCTACGTACATGACTGCAAGGATGGGAAGGAAGAGAAACGAAGCTACTTGGCTGTGAACAACGCTGCGACTGAGAATGAACGATGCTACTCGGCTGTGAATGATGCTATGAATGAGAATGAACGAAGCTACTCGGCTCTGAATGATGCTGTGAATGAGGATGAACGAAACTACTCGCCTGTGAATAACGCTGTGAATGAGAATGAACGAAGCTACTCGGCTGTGAATAACGTTGTGAATGAGAATGAACGAAACTACTCGGCTGTGAATAACGCTGTGAATGAGAATGAACGAAGCTACTCGGCTGTGAATGAGAATGAACGAAGCTACTCGGCTGTGAATAACGCTGTGAATGAGAATGAACGAAGCTGCTTGGCTGTGAATGATGCTGTGAATGAGAATGAACGAAGCTGCTTAGTTGTGAATGATGCTGTGAATGAGGAAGAACGAAGCAACTTGGCTGTGAATGATGCTATGAATGAGACTGCTTAGCTATGAATGACTCTGTAGATGAAATGAGGTGACTGTAAGTAAAATGTGCTGATAAAAGGACTTGGGATACTATGCCTGTCCAACAAAAAGACTGAACAGGAAGAGGGAAAGCAAGAAGCAAGGAATGGGGAAGAGGAAGAGGAAGTGAACTGGTAGTGAATGTCATACGAGGTTGTAGGGCAAGGCTGTGTACACGGCTATAAAGCTTTGATATACAATGACTATCAAGACTGTATGGTTACGACAATGGGTGTTGGATTATAAAAAAAAAAAGATGAATGATAGTGCCTGGCTAAAGATGATATTGCCAATGATGCTAGAAATGATACTCCACTGTTGATGAACTGCTATAGGTAGGTGAGAATAATGTGCATATATATCTCAAGTATGCTATGCCAGTCGAAGGATAAGGAAGAAGCGGAAGAGCGAGGTAAAGGGGAAGGGAAGCGGAAGGGGAAGTGACAGTGAAGGTTATACGAAGCTGTTGTGTGTGTCCGCAACTGTAAGTCTGATACACACTGAGGGGGTTGTATAGTTACGAATATGGTTGTAAGGGTGTGAATGACGCTATGTGAGGATGTAATGGCTGTGTCGCTGTGAATAAGGTTGTGTGGCTGTGAAAACGGCTGTGCATAAAGTCGCACGACTGTGAATTAAACCGTGCATTGTACAGTGCAGCTAAGAATAACAATGTGGCAGACTTACAGAAGTAAGGGGGGGACGTGAGGAATGTGGGTTGTTTACAAACAAAAATGGGGACTTGAGGAAAAAGTTGTGGTAAGTCATTTACGAAGCTGTGAATGAAGCTGTGTGGCTGTGAATTTAGCTGTCCATGAAGCTGAACGAGACTGGCAGACGGGGCGGGAGCGTGAGAGGGATGTGGTTTGTTAAGCTGGAGAGGAAAAAGTAAGTAAGGTAAACGTTAAGTATGACGTCATCTATGGGGCTATAAGTGAAGCTGCGAATTCGTCTGTACTGCTGTGAATAAAATTGTGTGGCTGTGAATAAGGCTGTGAATCAAGCTGTGGTAAAGAGATACGGGGATAAGATTGTGTGTTGGTGAGAGGCGTGTGAGTTGTTAGGCTGAGAGGGCGGTGTTAAAAGTAAAGTGGGGAACGACATCAATGAGCCAATGAAATGTGAACGATGCTGTGAATAACTACTGTACTGCTATGAATAAGGGTGTATAAAAATGAGTAAGCTGTGAATGATGCTGTGATAGGTAGAGGTGTGTATACTACTGTTACTGAAACTGTGTGGCTGTATGTAAGGCTCTGAATGATGTGATATCGAAAGAATGTATATGCACGGCTATTAATGAATGTGTGGCTGTGAGTAGGGTTGTGAATGACGTTGTGACAGTGAGAGATGGGGACGTGTAGCGGTGTGAGAGGTGAAGGCTGTTAAGCTGAGGGAGGCGGTGTAAAAGTTAAGTGGCACGTCATCCCGGCACTCCGAAACAGTAGTAAAGAGACCCGCCTGGCACCCATATTCAAGAGACAGATTCCCAGGGTGCCAGGCCAGTGAGGGGAAAGATTTTGAGGGGAGAAAAAGGCCGAGGGTGAAGGAAACGAAAGGGGAAACAGTGATAATGGAAGGGGCAGCAAAGAGATAAAGAAATAACGAGAAGATCTAAGTGGAAAGGATGGACAGAACGAGAATGACTGAGAAAGGCAGAGGGAAGAGAAAATGATGGGGAAACAAGAACCTGGAGGAGGAATCAAACTGATAGAAATGCATTACGAGATACATACGAAAGGAAACGAAGGACCGAATGAGAAAAGGAAGTGAAAAGCGTGAATGACAGGGTAGGGCAGATGAGAAAGAGAATGACGGGAAAAGAAATGAACATAGGAGTATCAAAGCGAGGGGAAACGATTACCAAAAAGATGTAAGGGGAGAAGAATACAGACTGCGAGAAGAAAATGAGGAATAAGAAAGAGAAGGCATGAAGAGTGAGGAGAAAGAGAAATGTAAGGGGCAGGAAAACTTAAGTGGTGCGTCATCCAAGCTCTCCGCCACAGTAGTAAAGAGACCCACTTGGGAACCTTATTCAAGAGACAGATTCCCTGGGTGCGTGAGGGTTGGTGAGGGGAAAGGGGATCAACAAAGAGGGGAGGGCACAACAAGAGATAGGAAAGGATAGAAAAAGAGGGGAAAGGCAGAAAGAGGGAGAAGGATAATGTAAGGGAATAGAGGCTCAGAGGAAGACAGAGGAGGAAAATGATCAAGGGGAAATATTAGAATGTATGGGGTATCAAAGTGAGGGAAAGGTATAACGCAAAGGAAACGCAAGAGGGAAGCAATGGCAAAGCGAGAGGAGACTTAAAAAAATGTTAATGTACGGGAAGGGGATGGACAAAGAGGGGAACGTTGATGTAAAGGAGAGGGCAAGGCAGAATGAATACGAGGAAGGGACGGGCAGTATGGGAAAAATGATGAGGATAAGAGGGGTTAAGGCTTTGAGGTAAGGCAAAGGAGGAAGAAACTGTAACGAGGTAAAAACTGAGAAAGACAGAGTGGTTGAGATTACAGGGGTGACGAAAATAATAGGAAAAGTCCAAAAAGACATAGTGTAAAGGAACGAGAAAATGGAAAATATGTGAGAGGATGAACGTCAAGGGAATGGCACAAACTCAAGAGTAAATAAGGGGAAAAGAAGGGCAGTGAGGAATGAGAGGAGAGGAAACGCGGGAACAAACTTGAGGGAAAAGGAATGGGAGGGATGGGATAAGAATGTGGGGGAACGTAGAAAAAAACTGAGGGATAGAGCAGAAAAGGGAAATACATCGATGGAGTATTCAGGGAGGGTGACTAAAGTGATGCGAAGTACAATGAAGGAAGCGGCAGCGAAGGAAAATATACCGAGATGATAGGCAGTGGGGGAAATTATACTGAGGGTACAGGTAATGAAATGATATATACTGAGGGGACAGACAGTGCAGGGGAATGCCCTGGAGGCATAGGCAGTGAAGGGAAATGTACTGAGATAAAAAGTTACGAGGGAAATTACGTGAGGGGAGAGTGAGGGGAAATGCACTGAGGGGAGATCCAGTGAAATGTGATATACTGGGGGATAGGCGGCAAGGGAAGCGAAGTGAGGGGATAGAGTGAAAGGATATACACTGAGAGGACTGGCAATGAGGGGTTATAATTATGAAGGGATAAGCAAAGGTCAAATGCGCAATGAGGGGAAGCGTAATAAAGGGATCGACAGAGACTCAAATGCAATGAGGGGGTAGACAGTAAGGGGGAAATCAATGCATTGAGGGGAAAGGCAGCGCAGGGACAGACTGTGAAAGGATAGGCAGTGAGGGGAAATACACTGAGAGGATAGACTGTGAGATGAAAGGCACCCAGACGACAGTACAAACCAGCACTGTACTGAAAAGGCTTAAAAGCGAAATTAATACAACTTAGAATGACTGGTGATATTGTGCCAGAGCCAATAAAAACCAGTGATATGAAAATCATAAAGGTTTAATCACGGCTCCATCGATTTGTGCCGATTCAACATCAACAAAATAACAACAACAACATGGAGGCGATTTGTTTGTGGCCACCCCGTGCGGGATTGAGGCGTCTGGCAATAGATATATAGATAGAATAACACATCACTAACAATAATGGCCAACCCGATAATCAATAACAAAAACTATTGTTCACAAACTACCGCTAAGCATATAAATATACACAAAATTAAAACGGATTCTGTAACCCACGCAGACCCAACTCTGAAATAAGGCTGTGGAATGCAATAGAAAGTGCGAGAGGGGCGAAGGTGGAAGGAAGGCAGGAAGGGAAACGAAATGAGACACGGTATAGGGGAGGAAACGCCAACACTCGAAGATAAAAGACAAAAATTAAATACCAAACTGAGTAACGATATGACTGAATAGGATGCAACTAATGGACTATGAATACAGTTATGAAAGAGAAAAAAAAAACTTCTGTAATGAAAAGATGAGGATACAGAACAGGGAATAAGTAAGACTACGAAAATAAAAATACTCCGCAAATAGCTACTACAGACTTACCCCGGTCTGCTTGCTCAAGAAGACCCATCAACCGCAGGAAAGCAATCGCCACTACTGGGCCGTTCCGTGGAGTGAACCGATGTTCCCTTGTGGCAGTCAGCACCTAGCCACAGACAGTCGCGGAGAAAATGTGAAGATATGGTTCCTGGATGGACACCGTATATGCGTCTCTCCACTCCACACGGAGCACCACAGCAGGCTCCACAGCACCCAGTTGTTAAATGAATTAAATGGTTACCACCCAACAATGTAATTGGTTTCCTGGGTTACCGGAAGCCATTAGGACTGCCACTTAAAGTAGAGCCACCTGAAGTGGAAAAAGGAGTAAAAAGAAAAAAAAGCGAAAGAAAGGAAAGGGGAATAGAGAAGTAAGATAAGCAAAACCAATAACTATCGAATATGGACAACTGAAGAAAAAAAAATTAGAACAAAATGTAATATATAATGCATACCAGAAAGTAATTTCCGCATCGGCAACTGAATCACAGTACGGTACGGTACCTACAGAAATAAGCAATCAAAGCAATATTCCGGAAAAAAAAAAAACACACACACACACTAAAGCGAGGAATAGCGAGGAATAACGAGAGAGAGAGAGAGAGAGAGAGAGAGAAAG
>JAGKTI010028556.1:0-12913 GCA_018397915.1 Birgus latro | reverse complement strand
CTTAAGAACCATGCATGGAAAAATTAAATAGCAAGCAGGAAATTATGATTAACATTTTCGGTAATTTTTTAACACATGTACAGCATGATGAAAACACGTTAGGCATGAAAATCTTTATGGTAACCATAGGTTAGGTTAGGTTAGGTTAGGACCGGACATGAAATTCACTGCTTCAACCTTTTTTCTAGCTGTTTTGCTTAAGAACCATGCATGGAAAAATTAAATAGCAAGCAGGAAATTATGATTAACATTTTCGGTATTTTTTTAACACATGTACAGCATGATGAAAACACGTTAGGCATGAAGTTAGGGTACTTACGAACAAAAAGCGGCCGTCCTGATGTAATAACCCACTCTATCATCTCAGACTCTGACTGGAAGACGTTGCACCTGACACACCTTTCCACTTGAGAATCACCAGCACTTCTCACCAACACTTTCACCAAGGTTTTTTTTTTATAACTGGAATAACATCACTTCACTGCACTGTACACAACATTAAATTCCCGTGTGGTCTAGTGACGATCCATGGAGCCTTGTGAACTTCTCAGCAGCAGCTTTCAGCTCCGTTCCACGTACCAACACACCAGCAGCACATTGTTGTCGATACGAAATCAACGTGGAGCAGTTGATGTCTGCATACTTAGGAGTAAACATCACCTTCCTCTGCACGTTTCGTCTGGTCTTCGATGCAAAATCAGCCGTGTACTGCTGTAGTTTGTCTCGGGACTTCTTGACATCAAACAAGGTGGAGCGAGGGAGGTTGAACTCACGTAAGATGCGCCCTGTTGACCAGCCGGCGTCCACCTTGTCCAATATCTGCCTCTTCTTCTCCAGAGTCAGAACCACTCTTTTCCTCTTCTCAGGAGGCGGGGCCATCATCACACACATGATGAAGAAGGTGAAGAGCAGTATCAAGCACTGTAGGAGGTAGGGTATCACCACAAAAGCAATCACTTCGGCTGCCATTTTCGGAGTTGTTCACGAGGGAGGAGGGGAGTGAGTGGGTAATGGCGACCGATACTGGCGTCACGAGTGTAAACAGAGGGGATCGGCGCGCGCGGGAAATTCAAACTGACGCTGTTCCAAAAAATCGAAAATTAATTTTTTTTTTCAGATTTTTTTTTCATTTTGGGGGTTGGGCAGCCCAGAATGTCCGGTTAGTGAGTATGTCCGGTTATTGGACGTCCGGATATTAGAGGGATTACTTTTCGATTATGGACAGTACGTGAATAACTGTTTTGTTCATGATACAGTAATCCTTTTACTTTCCGGATGACCACTATCCAGTTACACCACTGTTCGAACATTGTAGGCTGCTGTTCGAAACCCAAAAATGCCAAAAAATTGCAAAAAAAAGAAAAAAAATCCATTTTTTTTCGACCTGTAAGTTTGAATTTGGCATGCGGCACTGAACAGCTGTGTTTACATTCCATTCCCACTGTCTCCCCCTCCCGCCACTCTGACAGTTGTCTCTGAACTGCCGTGAGTTTTTATTTAAACAATCATAATTCACAGTGCTAAGGATTAACCCGCCGAGTCCCACCGACGTACAATGCATGTCCCTACTTTTTTCCACGGACAGACCCAGCGATGTGCATCGTACGTCACTCAATTGCAAGGCCCATTGTGTGCACATTTTTCAACATTTGCAGGTGATTTTTGGTAGGCATATGTGGGAGACCTTCCTCTACCTGCTGTCAAGTGGGGATACTGCCTGGCCCCACCTAACCCCCCCTTCCCCCCCTCCTCCCCACACTGGGCAATTCACCTGTTAGCTGTAACCTGGCCTGTAGAGGTATGTTGCCCCACGGTCTCTCCAATGACGAAATTCACGGTGAAAGTTATTCCTGAGGTGAAGGACAAAGAAACAAAGAAGCTAGAGGGAGAAACTAACAGAAGTGATGAGGTGGTAATGTCATAAAGGAAGGTGCCATATTCTGGGGTTTTAGGTGAGTGAACAATGCTTATAAATGCCTATATTATTGTGTGAAAACCAATATAGACTTGTACTACACATAAATTCGTACCAAATAAATGAAATAAATACGTAATTTAAAGTGGCTTGAATTAGTTAACCCTTCCATAGTTCGTTTTCTTTAGCCAGGTACCCTGAAAAAGAAGGAAAGCGTAAGGTTGAGTAACACCTGTATCAACATATCTAACCTCAGGATCGTGATTTCTCTATGAATTTTCGATGTTTCTCACCAAAAGCGAAGGTTTCAGCCAAAAAACAAAAAGTCGAAAATCAATCGGGATCTGGGGGTAGGCTGGGTGAAAAACTGGTCGGGACTGGATGGGTTAAGTGCAGTTCAACACTGGATTACTGTACATGCTTCAAGAGCATTTTCACCACTGTCAGAGCTTTAGAGGTGGGGTAAACAACCACCACGGACATGTAAGTACACTGTCAACTGCCAAATATTTTCCATAATCACTTCTAAATCCTCATTCTGGTTACATTTTATTTACTTCATGCTTTGTGTTCCATATTTGAGTGCATAGGCTGTGAAAAGGTGATTTTCTCAGTGATTACCATGTCTCTTACATACGTTCACTATCTAGTCAACTGGTGAACATATTTGCCCTATTCACCTCTAAATAATAATTTTTCTGGTTACATTTTATGTACTTCATGCTTTGTGTCCCATATTTGAGTGCATAGGCTGTGAAAAAGGTGATTTTCTCAGTGATTACCATGTCTTTTACAGATGTTCACTGTGTAGTCAACTGGTGAACATATTTGCCCTACTCACCTCTAAACCATCATTTTCTAGTAACAATTTATTTATTTCATGCTTTGTATCCAGTATTTTAGTGCATAAGATGTGAGAAAGGGTGATTTTCTTAGTGACTGCCATGTCCGATACTTACACTATGCTGTCAACTGGTGAACACCTCAGCCTACTCACCTCAAAATCATCATTTTTTGGTTAAAATTCAATTAATTCATGCTTTGTGTCCATTATTTATGTGAATGGGGTCTTAGATAAGTGCTATGCATGTCCAGTAGGGAGGTAGGTAGGTGGTTTTCTGATTTAGGTTAGGTTAGGTTAGAGTCAGGAATGACAGGTGCTGGGGCTTCAGGGCCACTATCCGGACAAGACCACTTTCCGGTCATGCCTTTGGATCCATTACAACGGATAGTGGAGGGATTACTATATTTTTCTTCAGGTTTTTTGTAGCAGTAGCTGTAGTAGTAGTGGTAGTAGTAGTAGTGGTAGTAGTAGTAGTAGTTGTAGTATTGATAGTTGTAGTAGTAGTGGTAGTTGAAGTAGTGGTAGTTATAGTAGTAACAGTATTAGCAGTATTTGTAGTAGTTGTTGTAATACCTAGACTTCTAGTGGCACAGCAGTGCTAGAATCGAGCAACAGTGCAAGCCAAACATACATCTTCGTATGCGTGTGTGTTTAAGGTGGTGGTAGTGAAGCAGTGGTGAGGCAAGCAAGTGCACGTCCTGTACCTGAGGCAGCCTGCCTCAATGTTGTTGCTTTGGTTACCAGACTCACAGCAGCATTCCTGCTGCATTTTTGAAAAATGTACATGGAAATGGTGTTTGTGGTGGATTGCGGTCTTTTGGAATTGTTATTATTGTGGAGGGCTAGTATACGCTTTAGTTGTGTCATCGCACATTTGCCACTCATACGGACACAGACAAAGAAAAACAACAAAAATTGCCCTCTTTCTGCACTCACTTTCTCTGACTAAATGCCCTTTACAGACAATTTGGGGCCATCGGCGGGAAGTCAAAGGATGGTGAGTTTTATGACACGTAGTTTTTTATTTTTGGTTGAGTATTAGCTAAGATATGAACATTTAAAAATAGATGATTTTCTTAGGAATGCCTGGCTGGGAGAAGGGTTGGCGGGAATATATGCCGGATGCGATGGGTTAAATAGCAATTTCAGAATTGCATATGACAGTTAACAGTAATAAGAGTTACAGGAAGAGCCTAAACTACAAAAAGGGCAGCTTCCATGACCTAAAGAAGTTCCGTACTTCCTAGAAATAGATTCTAGCTTAGAGGACAAGATTTAAATTTTATGTATAGATAATTCTGTGAATTTTATGAAATAGGGAGTCCAAAAGAAAATTCTGTGAATTTTATGAAATAGAAGTCCAAAATTACATCCCTCAGCACAAAGAAACAGAAATGAAAATAAAGAAATGGTTTAATACAGAATGTAAAAAATCAAGAGAAAAAAGAGGTTTGCTGTGGAATAGATACAGAAAACACAATAATGAGATGGCATATAACAGCTATAAACAGGCAAGAAATTATTATACAAGGATAAAGAGAGAAGCTCAAAGAGAGTTTAAGGAAGACATAATAAAAGTAGTGATCAGCCTAAGCTACTTTCCAGCTGCATCCGGAGCAAAACCAAAGTTAAAGATAAAATACAGTCCATTACGGGTGAGGGGATCATCTGTACACAAGAAAAAGATATTTGTAAAGCACTAAATAAAATTTTCCAATCAGTTTTTACAGAAGAAAATAATTTTGAGAGAGATGATATGAACATACATGCTCACACATATTACCAGATTTACAAATATCAGAAAAAGAAGTACAGGAAGAGTTATGTAAATTAGACAAAGAAAAAGCAAATGGTCCTGATGAAATTTCTGGTTGGGTGCAACATGAATGTGCAAAAGAGTTAAGCAGACCAATATATTTAATATTCAAGGAAATGTTTGGTCAAGGTAAACTACCTTATATTTGGAAGAAAGCAAACATTGTTCCCCCATTCAAGAAAGGGAATAGGCAGAATCCACTCAACTACAGACCAGTATCACTGACCAGTGTTGGAAGTAAGATACTAGAAAAGCTGATAAGAAAAGTTTGGGTAAACCATCTGGACAAAAACAATATGATAACAGAAAGGCAGTTGGTTTTAGAAAGGGAAAATCGTGTTGCGAATCTGTTAAGCCACTATGATAGAGTTGCTGACTCATCATGGACTAGCAGAGTTCCACAGGGCTCAGTGCCATCACCAATTTTGTTTTTAGTATATATGAATGACATAAACAGTAATATTGGAAATGGAATCTAAATATGTTTGCTGATGATGCAAAAATACAATGGAAAATTATAAACACATATTCATGCAGAGAGCTACAAAAAGAATTAAATGAACTTCATGAGTGGAGCAATAAATGGCAAATGGAATTCAGTGTGGACAAGTGTCATGTAATTAAGTTTGTAAAAGTGAAAAAAGATCAGACTGGGATTATAAGTTAGGAAGTTCAACCTTACACATATCAGAAAGAGAGAAGGACCTAGGAGTGACTATCAATAGCAGATTATCTCCAGCTGACCACATCAGTGAGAAGGTACGGAACATGTATACACTTCTTGCTAATATGAGAATAGCATTCACATAGATAAATGAGGACATGCTGAGAAAGATAAACATCATTCATCAGACCAACCCTGGAGTATGCATCAGGAGTCTGGAATCCTCATCTCAAAAAACACATAGAGAAGACTTATAGTACAAAGGGCCACTACAAGATGGGTACTAAGTTTAAGGGATCTGAGCTACAAAGAAAGACTAGAAAAATTGAATCTACCAACACTATAGGAGGGAAGGAAAAGAGGAGACATGATTATGCTATATAAATGCATCTCAGGGAAAGAGAAAATAGACATAAATGTGTGTATCACCTATGGGGAAGCATCAGTGAGAGGACACTGCAAAAAAAATACATAAAAAGAGAGATGATAAAGACATAAGGAAATTCAGTTTCCCAAATAGGGCAGTTGATCAGTGGATTGTACTTCTGAATGATGTAGTGTGTGCCAAAACGATTCATAAATTTAAGGATACACAGGACACTATGATCTTTATTCATTCTTGTTCAGATACAATTAGATAAGAACACACACATGTACACACATTAATGCTGGTATTTAGTGCAGTAGTTACTCTTTGTTAATAAGACTTCTTCGCTTTTGTAAAAAATTTCAGTGTGGAAAATTAATGCATAATGATGTGTCATATTTTCTATAGAAAGTAAAATGAATAACTTTGTTCATGTGATCACACCATTGTTGGCTTTATTTTTCCATAGCACTTGTATGTAAAAAGTACATTATTGTAGTGATAGGGTTAAGGGAAAGTTGCTGGGGAACTTCCTCACAAGATTATGACCCCCAAAGCCTTATAAGCATGTTACCTTTTCATTAAACCGTTAAAATATCATCACCATCATCCTAACCTATTTCTCAACCCAAAGATGGGGAAAGGTAGGGGACAGAGAACAAGGAAAGAGAACAACATGATAGTATGGGAAACTGAGGAGGGGCATGCCCAGTGGGATGGGAAACACTCATTTACTCATTCACCATTCAAGCACTTACTTGTCTAATCCAGACTCCACCTCACAGGCATAACCTTCCACACATACCCACAGAAAAAATCGCGCCAGGAGAGCCATGGTGAGGGAAGCGGGGTGGAAATCCTTGTCAATGAGCCTTATGAGGATGGCCCGGGACCAGATGGCCGTGGCCAGTACACTCACAAGGTCTATCACGTCGGCAGCCACCTGCCAGGTATGCTGTCCTCTTCGAGTATGCAGTATTTATGTTTATATACAGGGTGGCCTATATATTGCACACTGTAATCTTCTGTGTTGCAGGGATGGCTCAGTCTGCTGGTGTGATGAATGCAGACATTTTAGCTTCTTCATGAAGTAAATAATAACCATATTGATGAATATGAAGAAAAGAATGCACACTGTAAATAATGAAAAAGGTGTAAACCAGCTCTGCTGTCGGACCCTGCTGCAGATGTCACTGATTGCACAGCGCAGTTAACCCTTGTGCAGTGTGGTGCAGTGAGGATCTGACCCTTCTTCCCTTTGGGGCTAAGATGCAAATGAATGTGTTTCAGTGGATGAGTAAATTGGGAGTGTATTGTCTTGTCTCGGCTACCTCCCTTTCCTTGGGGGAAGCAGCCTAGGCATATAGATAGATAGAAAATAATATTAGGTTGACACTGGTAATGTTGACTGAACCATCCTTGCAACACATGAGCACTGGGATGTGAAGAGTAATACACTTTGTCTATGGACTACCCTGTACAGGAACACCCAGCGGAGAAAGTTTCCAAGCACTGTCCCCATAAGGTTTATTATTTGTCTGGTACGGTACAAAATTAGTCCAGTATGGTATTGTTGTCTGATCTAATTACAGTACTGAACAAGAAGCCACTGTGTAACAAACAGTGTGGTGTTTTGTGTTGTAAGTAACATAAAAAAGAACTGCATGTACAGTACTGTTATGAATTTACTGTATTTATAGTAAATCTGGAGATGCCTCCTGATTTACCAACCAAGAACCAAGTTGGCAAAGGCCACAGTGCTCATTTAAATGTCCATTGTATCCAGCTGTTCAGATGCTATTTTTGGTGTGTGGACACTGCCTGTAATCCAGCTGTCTAAAAAAATACTTATTTTCATAAAGTTAACTACATGACCAACCCACATGAGTTCCCTACATGTCAGCAGGTGGGTTGGCGAAGGGTTGGCGTCACTACCCGTAACAACTAACTCAAAGACAAATGAGATTATGGCATCTGGCTGCAGTTTTTAAACAGACCAGAGGAAGGGAAAAAAATGAATTAAAATATCCATACACCAGATTACTAATGTCCTCCATTCACAAAAAATCCATAACAGTTGGACTTGAACAGCTGTAGGTTGAAGTCTGGGGGAAAACAACTCTGGGGAAGCAAGTTCCAAAGAGATTCAGTTTGGGGAATAAAAGATTTCTGATAGGCAGAAGTTCAGCAATATGACAGTATGACATTCCAGTCATGAGCACTACCAGATGTCTGTGTACCACAGGGGAAGGCATAGAGAGGTGGCACAATAGATGCAGCTTCGTCTTAGCTTTTGCCATAAAAGTATCTCTAAAGTAATGCATGGGGAGGCAACATTCCTTCTTACCTGGAGGGGAGGTAGTTTATTTGTAATAACAGGGTTATTAACAGCTTTGTTCTGAATTTTTAGTTATTTTTGTGCAACCTCTCCACACCCATTCCATAAGTTTGAGCAATATTCCAGTCGAGAGCACACATGACTCTTATAAACTACAGCTAACTGCATGTCAGTGAAGAAGCTGTGAACTCTGTATAATAATCCCAGTTTCTTTGAGGTGGTTTTAGCTCAATACTGTACTTTGGAAGTCAGAATATCAGTAGCACTGAAGGTAATGAAGAAATCTGGCAATATCTGTCTATTGGTAAATTGTATATGTTTGGTTTTACTAGCAATTTATAAGACAAGGTTATTTTGTCCCCATTCAGTGATCCTAGATAAGTCTTGAGTTATGAAGATGGCTGTACTGAGTTGAGAGTTAGAAATATTAAACTTTGTGAATGGGTGTTTAAATTTGAATGAACTGTGAAGTGTTGAGTCATCTGCATATGAATGGATGGGATTATGGGTGACAGGTAAGAGATCATTAATATGAATTAGGAGTAGGGTTGAACCAGAACTGATCCTTGTGGTGCGCTGGCATTGACTGAGTGGAAGTTGGCATATACATCATCTGCTTTTACTCTTATCTTTCTGTCGCAGAGATATGAGGAAATCAGAGGAACAAAAGACGTTAGTCCATAGCAAGGGAGTTTGGATAGGAGGGAATGATGCTCCGCTTTATCAAGAGCTTTAGAAATACCAAGGGCTACTGCATGAGTATCTTCATGTTAGTCAGTTGATTGATGGATGGTGTGAGTCAGAAGATTGAGTATATCAATGGTGGGTCTTTTGTGGCAGAACTCATACTGTCTATCGCTAATTAAGTTGTTAGATTCAAAATGTTTAACTTTGTGCTTATTCATTACAGTTTCAAGTACTTTACCAAGAGAAGATGTGATAGCTATTGGTCTGTAATCAGAGGGATCAGAGGAACATCCTTTCTTCGGAATTGGGTGGATATTGGCTTCTTTCCAAGAATTAGGGAATGAAGTAGTATGTATCCATAGTCTGAATAATTTAGCTAGAACAGAAGCAAGTTCTGGGGATACTTTTTCAAAACAATACGAGGAATTCCATCTGGGCCTAGAGCTTTATTGGGTGGTAAATTGTCTAGGATGGATTTTACGTATCTAGTCTGTATTTTACGTAGAGCAATTTTGGGAGAGTCAAGTTCTAGTACTGGAATGTTCTGGCTGACTTCCTCCAACGTAGAATTTCTGGCAAATGTACTGGCGAGGATATTCACAAACCACATGGGTCATTTGTAATGTTACCATCTGAAGATTTTAGTGGGGGAATGGGTGGTGACTTATTAAATTAATTATTGGAAGAATTGAGGGTTGACAAGAATATTCTGTTGTCATTAGGATTGTTTAGTAGTTTGGATGCTTGGTTGTGAAGAAAGTTTGATTTAGCAAGATTTATTACTTCTTTTACATTGTTTCTAGTAATTTTAAATTGACTGAGTGATTCAGATGTTTTTATTTTAAGTAAGAGTTATATGCTAATGACTTTAGGGCTGTTGCTCTGGCACAGTTGCTATCAAATCATTTTGGAGAGTCCGATCTTTTAGTGAACTGTTGACTTGGTATGAACAATTCCATACCAGCTTGTATTAAGCCATTAATGTGGGACTGGGTAGATTTGATGTTACCAGAGAAGAAAGACTACCATAGAACATCAGCAAGATCATTTTTGAATCCATCCCAGTCTGCCTGTCAAAGTGCCATTGGGTCGCCCTGACGGGTTCAGAACGGGGAGGTTTGGGGGAACTGACTAATGATGCTTTGATGAGATTGTGGTCAGAGGATCCAGTGGTGACAGTACGTCTGTCCTGTATTAATCTGGATTATTTGTCAGGAATAGATCCAGGAGATAGGCATCATGGTCAGGATTATCTGGTATTTTGGCTGGTTGCTTTACCAACTGTATGAGATTAAACAATTCTGCAGACAGCTTTCATTCCAGACCAGTATTGTCAGTCCTGGCAGAATGCAATAACCATTCTACATTATCTATGTACATTAAATCACCCAAAATGGTAATTTCAGTGGTAAGGGTGAGGTTAAGGTTAGCCAACTGTGTGGATATGGAGTCAAATACACTGGGTTCTGAAGAAGTATTGGGGGAGCAATAGACAACACAGATATATTTGGTAATATGTAGATAATTTAGTTTATACAGTGAATAATCAAAATTAGTTGAAGTAACAGTTTCAACTGGAAATCCAGATTTGATATAACAGCAGGTGCCACTTTTGTTATGGAAGTTTGTGAGGAAGTGGTAACCAGGAAAACAAAATGGGGATATTTCAGTGGAGGGAGAGATTTGAGATTCTGTGAGGATCGGGGCTAAAGGGAATACAGATTGAAGAAAAAATTGAACTGAATTCAAATTGGTACTTAGGCAACGGATATTGGTGAAGTATAGGGTCGAACCTGCGCTTCTCCGCTGACGGGCATGAACTGTGTTTGCAATAGTCGCTGTCGGCACAGACACTTGACAGCGACCGGGAGGACCCTGTGCCGCCAGCCCTACCCTGCCAGTGTTGGCACTCCGGGCTACCACAACGTTTGCTGATAATAATGCAGTGGCCATTGCTAAGGAGAAATGGAAATACTGTAGGTATGATATCGAATGTGCATGTAATGTGGTGTAGACTGTTGAAGGTAGAGGTATTATGAGAATATGCTGACCTTCTCTCTGTGTAAGTGAAAGCATTGAAAATGTTCAGCAAAGGGAGATGGTCAGGACCAAGTCCTGAGGGCTGGTGAAACGGGAGGAAATGAAGGAGCACCTTGGTGGTTGATGTGGATGTGCTGGAAAGCATTGGGTAAAAATACCATAAGATGATTTGGTCATGTGAAGAAAATAACAACTGAATATATGAGTGAGATAGAGAGGGGGAAGGGGGAGAGAGAGACCAAGGATGAGATGGAGGGATGGGATGGAGAGGTAGGTATATGAGGGAGGGGATGTGTGATTTGGAGATAGAGCATCCTGGTGGTAGAGGACAGGGTGATGTGGAGGTGATTTGTTTGTGGTCACCCCTTCTGGGAGTAAGGCATCAGGCTAAAGATAAGTGGATAGATAACCATGCTTTTTGGTGTCAGAGAATTATGCCTCACCCTTACTGTGTAGAGATTGGACTGTCATGCTGCTTGAAACAAAAGAACTCTCTGCCTGAACTCACTGATTAGATGTTCTGGGTAAACTGAATTGATGGTATCTGCATGTTGTAGATGTAGTTGCAACCCTAGGCTCATCTGAACATGAACCTGATAGATTGCAGGCCGAAGCTGCTCTTGCCCTGCAGTTCACCATCCTCCTGTCAAAGGATAGAGAGAGAGATGAGTGATGTTTGTATAACTGGACAGTGGAGCCAAGCAGTTTTATCAGTGCCACAACATGAAGGCATCCCTTTCTTGAGAGTAATGTGGAGTACGTACATTAAGAATAAAAAATGTTTAGCCATGTGATTCAGTTGAATGCCCCTTCCCACCCTTGTCATTACCTCTGCCAGTGAAGTTCAGTGTAGGTTTTATATTTACCCATTTCTGTGTGTGTGTGTAAAAGATGTCTCAAGAAATCATTATTGGGTAGGAAGAGGACAATGAGTGTAGAAACGAACAGCATCTTTATTTCAGACATTTCAGCATTTAGAATGTCATCATCAGTGATCTAAAAGGAATATGAAAAATAGTAAGACAAAACACAAAGAAATATTTCACAGTATTGTGTATTAAAAAACACACACAAGCTAGAAATGAATAAAAAAATGTGTGGGGGGGGGATTAAATCAGAGTTATGTACAGTAACATAACTCTCTCTTGTATTGTTTTTATTTTTCTTGGGAGAAATGGTTTGTGGGCTTTTGGCTTTTGGTTCCCTCTTCCTTGCTTAAAAAAATAAAAATAAATAAATGAAGAGGTACTGCAGATGTAGCATTGTTTAGAGATGGGTTATGGGTCTTAGCCCATCACGTCCCGACCGATTTCCTACCTCCGATACCCCTCAGTCCCGAGCAATTTCTGATTTTTTTTTAATTTTTGGCTCAAACCTTCGCTTTTGGTGAGAAACATCGAAAATTCATAAAGAAATTGCCCTCCTGAGGTTATAAATGGTGCTACAGGTGATGAGTCAGCCTTACCTTTCATTTTCACTCAGGGTATATGGCCCCAAAGAAAACAAACTAAGGGAGGGTAAACTAATTCAAGCCACTTTGAATTACGTATTTATTTATTTATTTGGTACGAATTTATGTGTAGTACAAGACTATAATGGTTTTCACACAATTATAGATGCACCAAACACAACCACATATGGCACCTTCCTTTATGACATTACCACCTCAGCACTTCTGTTTGTTTCTTGTTCTAGCTTCTTTCTTTCTTTGTCCTCCACCTCAGGAATCACTTTCACCGTGAATTTTGTCGTTGGAGAGACCGTGGGGCAACATGCCTTTACTGGCCAGGTCACTGCTAACAGGTGAATTTCCGAGTGTGTGGGGGGACGGGGGGTCAGGTTGGGTCAGGCAGTATCCCCACTTGACAGCAGATAGAGGTAGG
This sequence comes from Birgus latro, assembly GCA_018397915.1. NCBI lineage: Eukaryota > Metazoa > Arthropoda > Malacostraca > Decapoda > Coenobitidae > Birgus > Birgus latro. Next base: position 359 of record JAGKTI010028556.1, on the reverse strand, counting down.
TCTCCCACATATGCCTACCAAAAATTACCCATGAAACTTGAAAATTGTGCAAATTATGAACCTTGCAATTGTGCGACGTACCCGTACATCGATGGGTCTAGCTGTGACAAAACTTTGTGATGTACCCATACGTCGACGAGACGCCTCGGGTTAAAATACAATGATGCAAGCAGTCTTAAGTTACTATTAGATGTCTATCTATAGTATCTATCTATCTATTGCCAGACGCCATAATCCCGTAAGAGGTGGCCATTTGACTTTGAGTTATTTGTTTTACAAGGAGGGGCACTATCCCTCCACGAACCAACTTGTTGACACATAGGGAGCACTTATGGTTTGGTTATATATATATATATATA
>JAGKTI010028555.1:0-10511 GCA_018397915.1 Birgus latro | reverse complement strand
TCTCTCTCTCTCTCTCTCTCTCTCTCTCTCTCTCTCTCTCTCTCTCTCTCTCTCACATCAGTACTGATTCTAAGAATCAAAGATGATACCTGTAACCTCGCGCCACCTCTATGGAATAGGAAAATCCAGTCAAATACATGACATGCACTTTACATAATGTATAGCACGCATGTTTTTCTATAATGTGCAGTATTACCGTAACCACGGTTGTGAGGATGTTACGACCACAATAACTGCGGTACATTTTCCTTCCTACAACTAAGGTACGTTCCCAGACTTTTACTTATTACCTCCGCTAACGAAGTTCAAGGAGATGATGTATTCACCCGTGTGTGCCAGTTTGTTTGTCTCATTGTATGCAAGATACAGTATCCCAATGAGATGTTATCCGATTTCAGTGGGTAGTGGATTCAGGATTCAGATGCAGTAAATCAAACTTTATTGACGTTGGTGGAAGGGTGTGCTGTGTGAAATTGTGCAACAGGGCAGCCGAGGACCGTACAGTTAAGTGACTTTGTGAGACTATAAAAGTAATCGTCTGCTAGGAAAGAGGAGTTATAGCAGAAAATAAAAATATGATTGGCGTTGGCGGAGGTAAGCTCTCACTGAGTGCTTTCTAATCTTTCATTTATTTATTTTTCATCAGTTATACTACCATTTATTTGTTTCCATTTCTTTTACTTATTTATATTTTCATGCAGATATTGATTGATTCATGTAAGTAGTGAGTTATGTTTATATCTGCAAGTACACAAAGGCAGCTCGTCATGAGCATAATGAAAATACATAATGACAACTGATGAAGCCCGGGGAATTTTGGAATGCACAGATCTAAACAAGAAGGAAATGTGGACCGTGGAGGGAGAAATCAGTCTTGGTGAGATGGAGTGGGCAATGTAATTAAAAACATCTACCAGTAATAAGGTTTAATAGTCCCGCGAGGAGTTAATGCAGAAATATTACTCCACTTCAGAGTATTAGACATTTTCACGGACCGCATAACTGTATCAAGTTCACATACACTCTCACCTGCGGCCACCTCTCGCTTGCTGTTACCTGACCTTCATGACTGGTAAAAATCCATGGTTTCCACGGAGACAGGATTAAAATAGGAACTCGACCTCGGAAGACAAGGGAGTAAGGAGGAAGGATGGTGTGTATATAAGCCTGGGACACCCTCACTGCTACAGGTTAGTCTCGCATCTGGACCTCCTCGAGAGCATGGTAAGTCGTTCGGAACATCTAGTCCTCTGCAGTTTTACGGGGTGGAGAACACCAAGATACTCGTATAGTTTTGTACAGCAGCAGACAGTAATATAGCTCCAAATTTTAGTTCCAGTAATTATGAAACTTTTGCCTACGTCGTTGCTCACGGCTTACTGTCAACTTTTGTAGCGTTTTGAAGTGTATCATTTCTTACGTCCGCATCTGTAAAATGGTATTTCTGGTGAAGCTTACACGGACTGGGTTGGACTTTTTGTTATAATCTGGTGATTTTGACCTCGGTGCATGCAGAAGACACACGCCTCCAATTAATGACCCCGAAATGAGTGGCTGCTGCAGCTACCCAGTTATACAAATGTCCCTCAGTCCCCTCCCTATCCCTCAAAAGGATGGCATTATATTGCGGAAGAAGGGCAGCTTCAGCCTGAAGTTCACTGGGCTCCTGTGCAGATGGTCCAGGGGTTACAGACTACAACTATTATGCCCTCACCATTCCTGACCCCTTACAGAGGCTGCTGGTGACCGCACTGAGCGCCGTCGTCCTGGTGGCCTCCTGCAGCGCCGCTCCTGGTGGCGGCTATGGAGGCGGCGGTTTTGGCGGTGGCGGTGGTTTCGGTGGTGGAGGATACGGCGGGGGCGGAGGCTATGGTGGAGGTGGCTTTGGAGGTGGTGGCGGCGGCTATGGAGGTGGTGGTTTTGGAGGCGGTGGTGGTGGCGGCTATGGAGTCAGCGTCTCCTATGGCCCACGACGTGTCACCTACAGCACCAGAGTTGTTACTAGTGGTGGTGGCTATGGCGGTGGTGGCTACGGCGGTGGTGGTTTTGGAGGTGGTGGCTTTGGAGGTGGTGGCTTCGGCGGTGGTGGATATGGTGGAGGTGGCTTTGGCGGTGGTGGTGGCGGCTATGGCTACGGCAAGTGATTCACTTACGGTTTCTTCCGCTGGTCATTGCCTCATTAAGGCCTCGGACATGAAACTATTGTTTTCACCTAAGACTCTTCACTATTCTCTACTGGAACCTGTGTAAATATGAACATATGAACAAATACAGTGCAGTGATCAAATAAGTATCTTTCATTTCACCTATTCACCATAAAAATTCAATTACTTATTACTGTTTTTTCCATCAAGAATTCATTTCTCGTTGCAGTTAGCTGATCACTGTACACTCGCACCAGAAAGTATCGGTGCAGAATATGTGTTAAATATTGACACACGGACCAAAGGAAACTGGAAACTGAGGTTTTGTCCTCCCACACGCCAGCATCCCAGACGATAGATGACTGCTATATCAGATACCTCTTGTGTCCTTCATAATGTGTAGGGAATGGCCGTAAATGATATAATATATACAGGTATTTACGGGCTGTCACTTCCACATGACCGAATTTTTCCGGACGGCATCAGACCCACAGTGCACCGATATTTTTGGGTGCGAGTGTACAGTATAATAAACGTATTAGCTTGAATGAACGTAACTACTACTTTATTATCTGGGCATCTTACATTTGTCGAGGATATTTTTTAAGAAAGAAAGTTCAGCAGATTATTTCACAACACTGAAGCAAGGCTGCGCTGTTGCAACGTAAGTGGTGGCCTACCAGACAGCGACGGCAGTCGAATGGCCGTTAAACATGGTCAGTCAGAGTATAAATACCTGTATTTAAGCAGTAATCCCTTAAATCGGTATATTTCAAGAACTGTTCACTTATTATGTGTCACCTTGTTTAATAGACCATAAGGTTTACTCTCTCTTCTTGCTGGGAGAAGGGAACGTGAGGTACGTTGTGGTGCAAGGCATAAACATTATGGTATCGAAAACTGGCATTAAGGAACCTGGCAGAGCCTCTGGGGTTAAGTGATGACAATCGATGTTTCTCCACCTGTGAAGTGATTTATCACACCTCTCAGTAATAATTTAGATTCAGATATAATCTTTTTAGTTACCTTAGCTGAGAAATAGTTCGCAAAAAGGATAAGCTGGTTACCATTCAGATGTCTCAGGGCAAAAGAATTATTAATCGAATGAGCATTACCAGAACACATATGTTTCATTAGAGCCCTGGAAGTAGATATGGATTCAGCTGCAGTAACGTGATGTTCGAAGACCATTTAAGGACAAAAAAATGTAGCTGTGGTAAAAATGATAGTACTATTATTTTTATTCACAGCGCCATGCGGTGTGATCTTACTCCTTACTGGCAGGGATACCCGGCGTTGAACGGGTAAAGCCTATGATTGTACCGTACATATCGGCATTGGTCTGGGTGGTCACTTCCCCTGTAGGAGAAGACCCCCCGGGGTCCCATTTTACCCGCTAAACCAATGTTCCTCGATGGGTCCATTTCCCCAGGGATATATTTCCCATGGACCTGTTCCTACCCTGACCCTATTTTCCTGCTACGCTCCCTCTCTTCTCACCCCACCAATCCGTCCACCCATCCTACCCGTTGTAGCTAATAATGATAAGTATGGTTTCAGAATTAAAATGCCCTACGGTAATTTTCTACTATATATCCATCATGTTAACTTGCTTATTAAAACTTCCCACATCCTTGTGGGAAGTTTTTATGTTTTTGTCATTATTATTATTATTATTATTATTATTATTGTTATTATTATTGCCAGACGCCTTAGTCCCGTAAAGGGTGGCCATAAATAAATAGCCTCCATGTCCAGTTATTTTAACAGTGAGATATTTCAAAGGCTATTTGGCCTAGAGCCTTAAGATTTGGTCAGTTTAGTCGGACAGCTGTCCGCTTTTTTTTTTTTTTTTTTTTTGGGGGGGGGGAGGCAGTGCTAAATATGGTGGCAATCCGTCAGGAAGATCTCCGGATATTATCCAGAACACAGAAAAGTGAGCCAGTCACGCTATCTCAAGAACAGCTGAAGCTAAAAGTCTGAAATTTTACATTAAATATAGCTTTAAGGCGGACACAGTGTGGAAAGGAGTATGGATCCAATCGGTTGATTATTCTCTGAGATCGCCTGGGGTCAAAAACTGGGACTTTTCCGGATATCCCGGATATCACCTAATTTTCCATGAAGGGTTAAAGTTAGAACCACCAAACTTTGTGGACTTATAGACTCTGTTGACCTAAGATGACACGCACAAGATCAGTGACCTTGACCTCAAAGTCCCTTTATAGCTCGACTTTTAAGAGCCAATGACTGTGGGAAGATTTTTCTTTATCAAAATTCCCCATATACAATTGTACGGCTTTCTAGTTTCTATTTAGTTCTAATCATGACCATCAGGGGAGCCATTTTAGCAACTGCAATGTACTGTACACATCTAAATTCGTCATAAACAGTAACACCTGATATATACATCCCCCTCAATTTTCATACAAACTTTTTTTTTTATGTATACGGATTTTTAGGACTGAATGTAATTTCTTTATTATTGTTATTAATATTTTAGTTTAGAAATCAAGAAGAAATACCAGAAACAAGAAGACATACATTTATAAAAATAGGAGTGGTATATATATTACCTTCTGGAAATATATTGTGTTGAGGGGACGGCTTAATCACCTGGTTTGAGGTACTTAGACATTAGGCTCGGTCATTAAATTATTAAGCCATGCAATGAAAAGACGTAAAAATAATAATAAAAAATGGGCACATTGAGCAGAAAAGCATATGGTAACTAAAATATTATACGTGATAGACTTAGGTGATGCTATCGTAGCCAACCCCTTTACCCACGAGAATTCACCAGTTGAGAGCAAAAGAGGGCAACTTAAATACCATCCTATACATGAAGCGTAAAATAAAACAGCGCACTAATCTTATTCGTCCTTCCCCCCTCCTGACAACCGCCATGAAGAAAAGGGCCAGGAGCCAAATTCACAAACGAAACTTGCGACTTGTGCCCTGGCGTAAACTACTTAAGATTTTTTTTTTTTTAGACCAGTAAATGGGAAGAGTCTATAAAGTTTTTCCTGCAGTAATCAAATCTTACTTACGAAAATTCTTAGTTATGTTGGTTTGTCTGTTTATCCCACCATACAGATAGAGAAGAGAACAATTCTCCATCAGGATTTTAGCGAACTAGGGAATACTTTGAAAATGAGAAAGATGTGTAATGTAAGATAGAAAAAGTCACTCCTGTGATTATATCGCCATTGGTCTTAAAATACGATAATGTTAGATTTTTAAGAATATATAAGCACATTATTCTTTGCAATACATTTATAGTTTTATAATAATTAAATTTTTAAATGTCACTAAGGACAATGTGTAAAAAAAAAAAAAATCCACTAGCCACTCAACCTTTTCATGAGCACGTGTAATCCTTTCCTTCACAGCAGCTTACTCCAGGTAGTTTCCAGGAGCCACGAATGAGTATATGAGCTTGACAGTGTTAATACAGGTGCCGGCTTAACCCTTTCATGCTCGAGATTATATTAGCATTCTATGTCATCTAACAACAGACGATTGCATTTAGCTGGGAGTAAGTCACAGAAGCCTGAGGGAGTTATGTTCATGTCCCTTAAGACAATTTATGATTTTTTTCGACTGAAGTGAACTTTACGTTTCTCAACTGAAGTTTTAAAATATGAAATAATGATCAGAGAAGAGACAAGACATCTTAAGTGAAGGCTTCTGCAGTTAAGTCTGTCACTACAATAACGATCTATCTAGCTTACTTAACAGTACATCAATTACAGTACGACCATTTTTTCCAGCTTACATCTTCGTGATCCGACTGGTAAAAAAAAAAAAAATCATTAGCCACTTCACTACGCGTACGATTTTTCTGTTATTCTGGCTACTACGACATGATTTTACTCAGGCAAAGAGAGACCTAACATAGTGAAGGAGATAAAGCCGTCAAAAGAGCCCTCCTGAGTCTTTCCTGCCAGACGTCAATATCTAGTATGGTCGGAGGGTATCATCTTCAGAGTGATGACAAAGAGAGGTGTATGGTATGTAGGAGGACTGCTGGACCTTGATAGCAGGCTGTGAAGCCTATGCCCAGAGTCTGACACATTAAAAAAAAAAGTCCACAGTCGGAGGAAAAAATAATTTAAATAAATAAATAAATAATAACCACTTCTACCTGAGCCATTGCAACCACTAATAACTGTGATCTGAGATTCACAAAAAGACTTAAGAATAATATCCAGTCGTAACAAAAATGTGGCTCTGAAGGATGAACAAGAAACATGGGGTGATTCAGACACTCCTTTCCTTGTCTTTCTTCACGTTTTAATATGGCAAGGACTTCATCATTCTTTGGTTGAGAATACGTCAGAAGATACAGCAAGGGTCACATAAGACACTGAAAACTTTAACTGCCTCCTCCACCAACTCCTTAACAGCTATCAGCACCTCTGTAACAAGTACTACCAGCACCACCACAACCTACGCCATCACCTCTGTAGACGCCACCAACCGATCCACCACCACTACCACCGTAATCTGCTGATGTGGACGTGGATTTGGCAGTGGGAGTAGGAAGTGAATAAATGTTGCAGGCTAGACATTGATAACACCTGACTGAGCCGTTCATGCAACATACGAGAAGTCAGGCAGAGTGGAAGAGAAGTGAACCCCCTCATAATTTTATTGTAAAAATGTTGCATACTTAACTGGATGAGTCAAAGGCCGAAGTTGTGAGTATTTATTATATATTTGTTAGTCTATACACAGATTTATGTGGAATTAGCTGGGCTTCTACGGAAACAGTGAATATTTAATAACCATAGCCACCACCAGCACCACCACCGCCGATGCCACCACCACCAAATCCACCGCCACCGTAACCGTCGCCAAATCCTCCATTACCATAGCCACCACCACCACTGCCAAATCTACCACCGCCATAGCCACCACCGCCATAGCCACCACCACCACCACTGCCAAATCCACCACCACCATAGCCCCCTCCACCAATGATAACTCCACTAGCACTAAAGCCGGCTTTACCACTGACAAATCCACCAGTACTATAGATGACTCTATCCTTGTCAGATCCACCACCACCATAGCCGCCACCACCACTGACAAATCCGCCACCACCATAGCCGCCTCCACCCTTGTCAGATCCACCACCACCATAGCCGCCGCCACCGACAGATGTGGTTGTGTAAGAGACAGCGTTTCCACCTCCATATCCACCAGCGTCACCGCCAAAGCCACCGCTACCGTAACCACCACCACCGTAGCCTCCACCGCCACTTCCGAAGTCGTCGCCTCCATACCCGCCACCACCGCCGCCACCTCTCACAACGTACGTGACGACGTTGCCACCGCGACCGCCACCATAGCCGCCTCCGCCGCCACTAAATCCACCTCCACCATAGCCGCCTCCACCGCCTCTAAATCCACCACTACCATAGCCGCCGCCGACATAAGTAGCATTGGCGGCCACTAGGAGGGAAAGGCTGAGTGAAGTCGCCAGCAGCTTCTATGGGAAAGAAGTAACACAGGTAGTTGCTATAGCCTTTTCACTCTAACTTGTCCTATAACTGCTACTTCTCTCCATCGTAAAAACTGAGCTGTAACAATATACTGACACTAGAATATGATGCTAGTCAAGAAAGAAATGCTGTGGATAAGATATAGTCATAGCATTCTCTCGCTGCCCCTGCCACACATCTACGTGGAAAAAAAAAAAAATGAAAAGAGATGCAAATTTGGGCCTGGCTAAAGTAAGAAGTATAATACCCAGGAAACACATTATATTCGCTGTTATCTACTACCAGATACTCAAAAATGCATTACCCAATACTCACTCCATTAACAGATTATTATCCTGTGTTTATTCTATCAAGGCATTATGGTTTCATACTACTCTCGTCAGTATTCATTCCATTAAGAGTTTATTATCATGTATCTACTCCATCTTCATTACTGTTTTAGGCCATACTGTTTTTTCAATACTCATTCCATTATCTGAGTAACATCTGTTACCCAAAAAATGCATTAAATCGAAAAGTAATTGGAAAGGGAGAGTCTTCTTGTAAAGTGACGCGATTCTCCAGAGTTATTCACTGAGTGCTCGAAGTTTTTTTTTTTAATTATAAATCCATAAATAATTTACTTTAAGGATGAACAAATCAAAGGGGTTTCCGGTAATACCTCAGTTCCTTTAGTGATGCGGGTGACAAAACATCGACAAACGAATTTTAATTTAAGATAGATTTTTAAAGTATGCTGGGATCACCAAGGGACAAGCAGCAAACCAAACTTAGTGAGCAAATAAAAGAGACAGAAAACATATAAGGAGTTGGCATCTATAGACACGGTGAACATAGATCCTACAGTTAGTCAGTGGTTAATCAAGAAGAAAGTTGGAAGTGGCCATTTTTCCTACGGTGAATGACAAAATACACCAAACGCTTTCACCCACACCAACCTCCATCGTGCCACACCATCCCAACACCCACGTCCGCTGTGACTGACCATGTTTGTGGGGGGGAGATTAGCCTGTTGTGGAGAAGCTGAGAGGCTGCACCAGGCTTTTATATACCACCCGTTCGCCTCTCGTTGTTCGGCTGTCACAAGGCCATTCCCATTACTGTCTCTTGTCCTTGGTGAGTAAGTGTGGGATTATGTGAAGTCAAGAGAGAATGCTGTGTTGACTTATGCATGAAGTTACCCTACTGTGTGGAATATATTTGTTACACCTGCAGTACATTCTAGAGCATCTGTCCTTCCTTCCTGTTCCTCATCATCCGTTCCTGCTTCCTGTTCCGTTGTCTCATCCCTTTGTTTATTATCTGGTTAAGTTTCCTTCATGCTGCCATTTGGATCTGCTCCGTGTTTCCTCTAATTTTCTTTTTAATTAACTCTAACAAGAAGGATATAGTTCATTTTAATGTTATATCTTACCGTAGCCTAAATGTCTCTAAAGAATACTTGTCTTACTTATTCACGGAATAATCTTCCATGATATTGCTCTTGTTCATTTTAGCCATGGCTCATATTCTTGATCTTTTATTACATACCTTTTCTTCCTTTAGTCACCCGCTTTCCTTTTTTTGTTACATGTGTATATCCTTCATGTATGCAGTTCATTTCTACCCTTATTTATGACAACTTAAATTTTATATCCATTGCTGTCAGTCCTCGCTTTCTTCTTTCTCATTTTTCTTTTCTTCTCTAGCGAGTGGATTCAGTGCAGAGCAAGGAAAGGTAACAATAATCCTAGTTGATATTCCTGTGTTATACTCGAGTTCAGAGTTCGGGAATAGCATGGTTGAATATACATGTTTTTTTTAATTTTTTTATTTATGTGACGTGGTATTCAAGGATTATAAGCTCAGAGAAACGACGCTCCTTATGTCTTTAAGGGTACGACGACTTTTCGCCTGTTTACTTGAGAGATGAACTGATATCGAGAGAAAGGTGGTCAGCTCAGAGTAATTGCTGGCGGGAGTTGAAATGAGAAGTGTTACATATTTACCTTCCATCCTTCTACGTAGTCATATTATCTGATTATTATACAGTCAGCTACTTTTTGGTCTCCATTAGTCTCAACTCTCCCCTTGCTTTCTTTTTCTCGGGCGTTTTACCTCCTTTCTTCAATAATTTTTTTCCCCATCTTTCGGGTTACCTTCTCTCTGCTTGGTTCTGTTTGTGCCCCTTTCCTTTGATGTTCCTACTCATCATATTCTGCTACCTTCCACTTTAGGCCAGTACATGAAAAACCATTACCATATCACAATACTGAGGGTTGGGAGAAGTTGTTTAGGTAAATAAATGTGAAAGTGTATGGGATCATCAAGCGGCGCGTGAGTGGTCAAAAGAACCAAGGAAACAGTCTCCCTAGTCCCCCTCCTGAACTACATGCAGAAGTCATGAATAGCTTTATCACTGAGGTTTTTTTAATGCACAACCATGAGCAAAAGGTCACCAACACTTCTTTCCCGGCTCTGGCAATGAAATGCGTTACATGAACTAAAATTTGTAGGACAGCATTAAGAAGCACACATCAAAAGGTTATGAGAAGGGAGAACACTGTACCGTCTGGGGAGAAGTGAGAAATATGGGATGCAGAACACAGTGCCAATCGACTTTAGGTGCAGTAAGTTAAGCCAAAGATTAGCATACCAGATGAAATACACATGACTGAGATGCTGCCAAATAATTCCAAGTGGCACTACTCTTTAGTTCCTGTTTTTTTATGTATTTACGTACACCCGAGGAAAGTTCCGCACTGTATACCCGCTCACCACTTCGAAATAGAAATGTGAGACAAGTGGTAGCGAAGCAGTAACCAACATTCATCTATCTGGTAACTGTGTGAGAAGGATGGGGATGGAAGAGGGAGGG
>JAGKTI010028554.1:0-12914 GCA_018397915.1 Birgus latro | reverse complement strand
GGGAAGGGCAGTGTTTTCATAATTCTGTGGAAACACAAGCGAGTTGTTTCAGTAATAACAACTTACCATAATGCTAATACGCAAAAACTGCAAAGAAGTCGGAGAGTAAGGAACAGAGATGGAACAACTTCACTGCAACGGGTCACTGAAAAAAAATAAAAAAAATAAAACGACAATCTGTGACTACAATGATCATGTGAAAGTTGATCACTTTGATCAAATGGTGAATTATCACTTCACACAGCATGCCAAAAGTGGACAAAGAAAATAACGTTCTAGTTTTTGCAAATGGCTGTTCATAATGCTTATGTTCTGTATAAGAACTTTTCAAGTGATGCAAAGAAACTGACATTCCTTGAGTTCCACGACTCCCCACTGATTCTTTGATGGACTTTGGGTACACGGACTGGCCTGTCAGAAATGAAGTGATCCCACATCCTGCTGACACAAGTTTGCATGACAGCAGCACTTGTGGTGATTTTGCAGCATCACCAGGGCCAGCACCTGGACCCTCAGGTGTGAGGCAGTCATTCTTCTCTCCTGCACCACGAGATCAGACTCAGAAGAGGAGGTTGATACAACATCTACTGGTCCTCCTGGGAAAAGACCTCTTACTGTTGATAAACCAGAACGTCTAAACAAGAATTTGAACCATATCCTACATGGCGTGGTGAAATATCTGAGGTGTATGTCTGCTAAGTCTGGGAAAAGGCAAGATACCAAGTATAAGTGCAAGTCATGTGATGTGGCTTTGTGCGCTGCACCTTGTCACGGCTTGTACCACCGCAAGAAGAAATACTGGGTGGTGAAGCACTGATGCTTCCCCATCATCCCCTCCACCTACCATCTGCTGAGCATCTCCAGGAAGTGTATTTTACTGGAGTGGGTGAAGGGGTTATATTGATGCCCAGCTCGTGGTCTACAAACATCCTTGGTCGGTAAGTAAAAATATGATTACTGTATAGAGATTATTTTTATTATATATGCATATACGGTTTATTTATCTTCTTGCTGTATGCACTGTTAGTAACAGTGATATTCATATTCTGACATTCTTGAATGCATATATTGTAGAAAAAACTCGTACGAACAGTTAGAGACTAAATGAATGAAGTGGCACATAGATATAGTCAGAAATAAAATAATATACGAGTTGACAGTGCAGTGATTGAGTGCGCCTGGCCTGCCTTACTCTTGTTTTTAGGTGTTTGTGATGTTGGTTATTTGATCTTTATTTTACTCATATTGTTGTAGAACAAATACTTGCGTACAAATGGAGAGTAAAATGAATAAGATAGCACAAAAAATAACGTCAAAATAAAGAAAGACTATAAACATTTATGTCTGCTGCCCATGTTTTATGTGGAACCAATGAAGAAAGTTAAAATGGGGAAAGCCCCAGGAATTGATGGAGTGTGTGGTGCAGTGCTGAAGCATGGGGGAGAGATAACAGTAGAATAGATCTGGAAGATATGCGGATTGGCCTGGGAGGAAGGTAGAGTTCTGGAGGATTGGAAGTCAGATATAATTATTCCCTTGTACAAAGGAAAAGAAGTATGTGGTAATCATAGGGGCATTTGTCTTCTTAGTGTAATATGAAAAGTATATGGTAGAATACTTACTGACAGAGTTAGGGAAATAACAGAGGAATTAGTTGAAGAAGAACAGGGAGGTTTTAGGAAGGGAATAGGTTGTGTAGATCAGATTTTCATTCTTTAGTGGAAAAGTTTCTAGAGAAGGGAAAGAAGTTGTATGCAGCCTTCATGGATTTGGTAAAAGCATATGACAGGGTGGATAGACAAGGATTGTGGAAAGTATTAAGAATACATGAAGTAGATGGGAACTTGCTGAATGCCGTGAAGAGTATGTTTGAGGGTGCTAAGGCTGCGGTGCATGTGGATAGTGAACTGAGTGAATTTTTTCTTTTTGAAGGTTGGACTGAAACAGGAATGTGTCATGTCTCCATGGTTGTTCAGTCTGTATATGGATGGGGTTATAAAAGAGATACAAGGTAGGGCAATGGATGTTATAGAGGCCCTAGTGAGAGAAGGCAGTGTCTGGAAACACCCTGTACTGTTGTTTACAGACGATACTGTGTTACGTGAAGACGAAGGGGAGCTGCAAGGCTTTGTGGATGAGATTGGGAGTGTGTGCATGAAGCATAATCTAAAGGTGAATGTAGAGAAGAGTAAAGTTATGGTCTTCGAGAGAAGTGAAGTCAGTGAATGTACAGTGAGGCTGGATGAGGAGGAAATGGAAAATGTAAGTGCATTTAAGTACTTGGGTAGTGTGATGAGTAAGGATGGAAGTTTAGAGGGTGAAGTGCTTTAAGGGTACAACAAGGAAGAAATGTTGCTGGTTCCTTGAAAGCAGTGATAAGAAACAGGGTAGTGAGCATGGAAGTGAAAAAGTTACTACTATGGAAGTGAAGTTTGGACCTTTTTGGAGGGACAGAAGTCAAGAGTGAGAGCAGTGGAAATGAGTTATTTGAAAGGAGCATGTGGAGACACATGGAGAGACAGACTGACAAATGAGGAAGTGAAGGAGCGTTGTGGTGTGGATGTGGATGTGATAGGAAGCTTTAGGAGAAACACAATGAAAGGTTTGGCCATGTGGAGAGGATGTGGAGAGTAAGAGTGTGAGTGAGGCGGATGAGGGAAGAGGGAGGCCAAGGATGAGATGGAAGGATGGAGTGGAGAGGTATATGAAAGAGAGGGGTGTGAGCTGGGAGCAGGGGAGTGAAATGGCAGGGGACAGGGCGACATGGAGGCGATTTGTTTGTGGCCACCCCTCACTGTATTGAGGCGTCTGGCAATAGATAGTTTTATTACGTGTCATTATACCTTCTCTTATAGTATTACTAATGCTTATATCCTCTTCAACCTTATATGCATATATCCTTAGAGAAAAATTTACTGTGAACAGTTTAAGACCAAGTTGAATAATATAGAGCGAAAAATAAGGTCAGAGATAAGAAGAGAGTATAAACAGGTGCGAGTAACTACGCGTGGCCTGGCAATGCCCGGCCGATTCTGGGGTGGCACTTGCCCAGCACACCAGGCTGGCCAAAGTGTTAATACTAAAAGCATCCCAAAAGCATCACACATTTTCTGTTCATAAAATTGTGGTTATAAGGAAATAACTAGGGAGTCATAGGTTACTTCTCCCATGCTGCGACGCGTCTTATGGCCGGCAGTGGAGAATGTTTCTGCACTACAGACTCTAGGAAGAGGCATCATAGGAAATACGAGTTTAAGAAATACTGTATTTAATCGTGATTTAATATCGAATTCAATGGCAGATGAAGAACGTCAATGTTCACCATATTTTCTGTCCCATAGGCCTAAATAGACATCAAAATGTTATAATGATGCAAAAACCCTTTCAGAAATACAAGCCTTTTCCATGCTTTCTTTCTGTTACCCCATTAGGCCTGAATAGGCATTTGTTAGAATGATGCAAAAATCCTTTCATCCATGCAAAGCTTGTCCATGCATTCTCTTTGTTACCCTCAAACGATTTCAGTCAATTTATAAAATGACCTATGGTAGTCAAAAATTTAATAACTTTGCAATTTTGTTTACTATATAAATATCCAAGCTAAATAAAATCCTCTTAGGATGTCTAACGTCCCATAATATGTACTAATTTTGTTCATATAACATATTTCTAGTCATTGCAAACCGGTTCGGCAACACCGATTTTCTTGTCCGAAAATATGGATATTTTTTAGTGTTTCGCATTTGCTTAGTTGTCAGGGGGAAATGAGATTTTGCTCTGGCGTGTCGCCAGATGTCAGGGGAAAATGAGACTTTTACCCTGGCGTGTCGCCAGATGTCAGGGGAAATTTAAGTATTCCCAAGAAATAATGAAATATTGTATAATTGGTATACAATGTATAGCTAAGTGTGCTATGTCAATTCTCTAGGGTCGAGAATTACAAACTTCCTTAACGGCACGCAGCAGAGCTGCAATATTGTACCGTTGGCCTACGAGAAAGTTTCTTCTCCCCCCCCAACAATCAAAAAAAATTATAATAATAATAACAGGCTCTTGGCTGAGCCAACTCCCAGCTAGCACAACGGATTTATAGTGATTCAAAGCTGGCCTAAGTACTGGCCGTGATTTAATTCAAAAGTTGTGCTAACGCAGAGTAGCAAACTGTATTAAATAACAGAGTGGACTAATTAAACACAGTTAACAACTTTAACAAAGCTCAAGAAAAGAACTGTGAATTTATTAATTACAAAGAAATGAATTTACGTTACATGAAATTCAAATCAAATAAAGGAATCCACTCACTCGCTGAAACACTCAGATAACGGCTAAATATTTCAAAAAGCTTAGCCTAGGGAAAAACCAGAAAATACTGATCGGTATGGATGAAACAGAGCTGCTGTGACGATCACCAAAGTGGGTGGGGCTGCAGGAGACACGCCAATACAAGCTGAAATCTGAAAAACGCTAGAAAAGCACAGAGCCTTTGAGAGGCGTCCCGCGTCGCGCCGCGTCTACAAGCAAACTGAGCTCTGATTTGAATCGGGGCGCGACGAGCGTGGGAGGTGCGCGCGCCGCGCCGTAACGGCTAACGCGCCAACAAACAATTGAAATTTACGGGACAATGTCACGACTCACTCAACATAACGTTACAGTGTAGAAAATTCGTGACATTAGTTTCCACAGGAGTGTATGCAGCCATTTTCGAATTTTTTCCGAGATTCATTACCATTTAAAGGATGGGTTTATTAAGCTAAAAATTGCATTGCTAGGTGCGCCAGACGATTCTCTTCACGTTGGCAAAGAATAAAATAATTTTCGAAACTTGAAAAAATGGTCCCGGTGCTGGCGCAAAAATGGATATTTCTTAGTGCAGTGCATTTGCTTGGTTTCCACAGGCGTGTACGCAGTCATTTTATAAATTCAAAAAACCAGTCATAATTTGGAAACTGGTGGCCCGATTGGACTGGAAATTAAGTTCTTTAAGTTAGAGTATTTTAGCGGTACCTTGCTGACAGAAATTGCGCTACAATGCACCGTTTTTGCTGAGCCATGGTAACAAATGGACCAACAAACAGACAGAACTGGATCATTATAATATAGATAATTGAAAATGTTCAGCTACAATAAAAAAACTACTCCATTATTTCCATAACTGAAGATATGGAAGAATAATCACTTACCCCCAGCTCACGACCACTGGCCAATTCTTAAAATCACTGGTTCACCATTTACATCAAGTCCACCTTGTTGCCTGCCTGAGAATGAGACGTGAATGAAGAGAATAAACCCCGTGGCACCAACACGAAAACAACGCCTCACAGCCCACTTGAACATGTCCAGAGAACCTGCAACCTTATGAGAGATATTATTATGGGTTTTCAGTGGGGCTTACTTTAATCAAGACAATGTAATGACGTTAGTAACCAGCTACTAATTTAATAATATACTGCTGAGAAGTGGGGTTTGCTAGTTAGGCAGCACTGGGGTTATCCCAGCGATTCTCTAAATTTTCCGTTACATGTCAGAGTTGCCAGTTAACCTGCTATTTGTGAGCAGAGATATTTTGTAGAGTTATGCACTAAATTTAATAACCTTTTTATATATAATGTTTTATTTATGTGATTATTATTATTATTTTTTAGTTTGTTTGCTAAAGAATTTAGAGTGCAATATAATGTAAGAAAACTCTGGCATGTTTTGGATGTCTCTTATATGGCAACTGTTATAGCTAGAGTAGTGTGGCACGGGCTCAGGCTCAGGGTAGTTCACCCTGAGCCCGTGCCACACTCGTGTGGCGAATCTCATCATCATCAGCTTGAGTAAACTAGAAGATTCGAGTGTAATGCAGGATTATATAAGGATGGAGCAAAGAATAGAGGAGTTTAAATTAAGTCTGACTTGTGGCCTTGCGAAGTTAGTGTAGCTCTGGTACTTGTGAAATCTGTGAAGTGTAGTTGACAAGCATACCGTGTAATTACTTAGTAAATAAAGACAACAAACGTGTCAAACGTGTTAGAAACTTGTTTACATTCAATGCCTGTGGTGATCTGTGTTGTTGTACACTGAAAGGCTGCCTCTAGGAAGAACAACTCACCTGGCAATATCCTTCTTACACAGAACTACTGCTGTTGGAGCCTGTGGCAGGGTGGGACACGCCCATAACAGTGCTGTCAGGAGTGAGGATCGAAAAGTGCTGCTGAGAATCAATCCTTCAACATGGAAGCAGAAGGTGTACAGACAAAAGGCCTGGCTAGGAAGGAAGAGGCATCTCTCTCTGCAATCATGAACTTTCTACAAGCACAAACTGAACAACTACGAGCACAAACTGAAGGACAGAAAGAACTTGAGAAAGAATTCTGTGAACAACTACAAGCACAAAGTGATGGACAGAAAGAACTCAGTGAACAACTAGAAGCACAGTGTGAAGAGCAGAAGGAGCGGTATGAACGGCTTCAAGAGGCGTTACAGGAGCAACAGGAGTTACAACTGAGGATGCAGGGACAGCTAGACACTTTCTTGGAGCAAATGAAAGAACAACAACAGCAGCAGAAGTGTGAGGTAAGCAATAATGTGATGGAGTGCAGACAGCATCTAGACAACCAGTTGAAGCAAGTAGATGACCAGTTAAAGGTAATTAGTGAGAAAATTGAGGCTGTAGAAAAATCTTGCACTGCTGTCGCTGAGATTAATGTACAGGGAGCATATAAAAAAAAAAATGGACAGTGTTTGGTGAATCTCGACGAATCCAAAGTATCTAAAGGTAGCTTAATCCATGGGTCTACATAATCAACCTTTTTTTCTCTCATCAGGTACAAAAAATACATTTCTAGACCTAATTTGATGACGCTCAAGAATATGCAGTCCATTTTAGCGTAGCAGGTCACAATTTTTTGGAAACTACTTTTTATCATTTTGGTTGAATTTTACGGCTGGACGCATATTCTTACTTATAAAAAAACAAGTTTTTCTTAATACTTTTGATGTTTCGAAGTTTTTTGAAGTATGTCGATTCCTCGTATAAATTCAGCGTCTCCAAATAGTCCACATATACATGGTATTTTCATCCAAATTGAAATGACAAAACAGGAAACTCTTCTGCAAGACATGTAACAGTGAGTTTCAGTGCACTTTTGCAAAGGTCAGACTACTCAAAATCATCGAGCTTTAGATTTCCTTCGATGCTGCGTTCCAGGCTCGTCCCTGTACAGCATCCAGCAGTAATCCGTGAGCATACTTTCATTCCAGAAGCCTTGATAGCGGTGCTGCATGGCTGATATCTTGATGGAAGTGTTCTCCCTGTTTGTCAGAGACGGCTCCCAGGTTCTGCTTGAAAACTTCAAGGTGCGAATGGAGAAAATGAGCTTTCAGCGACATCCGACACCCCGCAGCAGCAAATAAATTGTGAAGTCACTCAACACCATCTTCATACTCCTGTGACCTCTTGTTTCCCAGGAAATTTTCACGTATCCACTTGAATGGGGTCCAGGTTCCACATCGGCCAGATAGGTGCTGAAGTTGTCTCTCAGAAGTTCCTTTATCTGTGGGCTGATGAACATTCCCTCTTTCAGCTTAGCTTCAGTGATGCCTGGGAATTTGCTTGCGACATATCCGAATGCTTCAGTGTTTCTTCTTCTCAGTATCTTCACGAACTGCTTTATTAAGCTGAGCTTTACTTGAAGCAGAGGAAGAAGAATGTCTCCAGGAACAACCAGGGGCTCATTTGCGATGTTTAAAGTTCCTGACTCGTATGTTTGTCTAGGTGGCCATGTCGACTGCACGTAGTGCTTGGAAGTTGCACGGCTATCGCAGAGGCATAAGAAACAACAGTGATTTGTGAAGCCTGATTGTAAAGTAGTCCCATCAGCAAACCGATCACTTTCAAGTCTCCACACATCTTCCATTAGTATTCTTCATATTTTACGGCATCTAAAAGGGCCGCAGTGTTTTCATAGCACTCTTTCATGTGCACTGTTCGAGCCGTGCCCGGGACTGCCGTGCCGGGAGGGGTAGCGCCCTCCTGTTACCTAGCGGGGCTAATATGATCTCATTGTAAGGTCTAGCTCGGGGGATTCTTTAATCCCTTTTTTTTTCATGTGCACTGAATGTCATTCTCATTGTGCAGCAATACCGCCTTCAAGTTTTTCTTCGATGAATCAATGAATAAACGCCATCGAGAAAGATCATGCTCCTGTGAAAGGCAGCAGAACAATCCATCAGTGTCGTTGCAAAAACACAGTGGTCCAGCAACAGAACAATATGAAGAAAGATGATTATTTCGTTTTCTGAAGTATGTTACTCAAACATCTTTCTTGAGCATTAATTTTTCTTTCAAACGAGTTGCCAAAAGTTCAACCTTCATATCTCAAACTAAGTCATTCAACTCTCCTTGAGAGAACTGTTCAGGTGTGTCTTCATTGTCAGCTAAAAACTCTGCATCCTCAGCTGCTTCATATGACTCATTTTGGGCTACATCTTCGTCCTCATTGTCACTGTTGGCAATACCATCTTCTGGTGGTATTGGAATGGGAAGATCTTCATCGTTGTTCAACACTGGTCTTAGAGCGGATTCCAAACTGGGGTAAGCAATCTTGTGCTTGTTCTTAACAGAAGACCCGGACATGTTGACTTTGCAGAAATAACAATCGGTAGCATGATAATTTCGGCTTCCTCCATATCATAGGAACAGCAAATGGCATTGCTCTTTTTGCTGTTATTCAGCCAATCTCTTAGTCCATTCGAACAAGCTGTACAAATTACATGCGGTGCTCATATTTTCTGTCTTGATCTGCAAGAACACAGCCGAAGTACAGATGATAGGCCTTCTTGATACTGTTTGTGATGTTGCGTCGCTGTCCCTTGTAGGTGAACGGACCACCGACATAGCAGAAACAATCGGGACTATTTTTGCATTGCCTTGACATTTCACCTGATTCAATAAACAACAGCAGCTGCAAAAAAGCATAAACACTGTTAAGAACTGGAATTTATGTGAATATTGTTATACAGTTTCAGCATGAAGGTTCATCACTCATCATAAAAACTAGACGTCGTAGGAAAAAACGGATGGGACTTTCGAAATCAGCCGCTAAAACTGTATCAAGTGCACAACAGAACTTTCATGATGATTTTTTATTGTTTACGGGTGGGAGTTTTGGCTCCTGGACTTAATTATAAGGCCCAAGTTTTTAGGTCCCAAACCAGTGAAGTGCATGGCTATAATGGGGGTCCAATTATAAGGAAACACTCAGAAATTTGATGGTAGAGTATCTTGGGAAGCTTACCGTGCACAGTTTGAGTTACCTGCAGATCAAAATGGTTGGGATGATAGGTAGAGGGCAGTGCAGCTTGCTACTAGCCTCAAGGGTGCTGCAATGGAAATTCTGGGCCAGATGTCAGTAGTGGAGAGGAACAGTTATCAGTCCTTAGTGGAAGTACTGGACTGCAGATATGGGACCATGTACCAGACTGAGGTTTACAGGGCAAAATTCCGGAGCTTGTACAGGCTCAAGGTGATTCCGTGCAGCAGGTTGCTCATGACCTGGACAGTATGGCAAACAAGGCAACACCTAACCTGTTGGCTAGTCCTCTTAGGGACCAGTTCATCGAAGCTCTTGACGATGCAGAGATGTAAGTGCAAGTGAAGCAGGAACAA
Organism: Birgus latro; assembly: GCA_018397915.1. Classification (NCBI taxonomy): domain Eukaryota; kingdom Metazoa; phylum Arthropoda; class Malacostraca; order Decapoda; family Coenobitidae; genus Birgus; species Birgus latro. Next base: position 3,262 of record JAGKTI010028554.1, on the reverse strand, counting down.
CCCATAAGCATGCAAAAAGCACTAGCCAGGGCACTGGAATTTGAGTCTTACGTCAGGTCCAGTACGTCCACTGTTCAGGCAGTCGTAGTGCAGGATTCAAGGCAAGAATGGGGCAGGTATGTGAAGCACAAAAATTTGAAAGACGTTCCTTGTACTGCGAAAAGCCAGGACATAGGAAAGAGGACTACTACAAGTGGAAGGGGGAACAGGAGAAGACCGGAGGAGGTTGCTGGTTTTGTGGGAAGCCTGGACACAAGAAGGAGGATTGTTACAAATGGAAGAAGGAACAAGAACAGAGCAGTGCAGGGAAATCTACGATTGTAACAAAAGCGTGTTAGACATGTGGGGAGGTGGGACACTTCAGTTCTGAGTGTCCAAAGAAGAAAAAAGACGACAAGAAGAAGGCTGCCCGAGACAGAAAAGAAACGGAAAACTAGTAAAGACTGGAGTTAAGGGGCAACCACCAGCTGGCTTTTCCAAAGTACTCGTAGCTCCACTGCCGGAAAAATGCAAGGGAACTGCAATTGACAGTGTGTGAGTAAACAGAAGAATAAACGGCAAGAGATGTTCCCTGGTGACTCATTAGCCTCAGAGCATACTTTTGTGAGGCCTGATGTGTTACATCATTGGTATCTGCCTAAGTCATCAGAACATAACTGAGCACCACACAGACCTGAGGGGACACTTGGATGTCCAGACTGAAGTGACAGTGCAGGAGGCAACGCTTCTAGTCTATGTGGCCAACATGGAGGATCCTTGCCTTCATGGTCTGGACTATCTGATGTCCATGGGATGTGAGCTGGATTTCTGCTCCATGAGACTCAAGGTCCCAGGAAAGTCGGTTCCCATCGTGGCAGTGAGATGTACCAGTTCAGGTGCTGAGGTGAGGGCACTGCGCACTGTGGTGATACCCCGGATATCAGAACTACCGCTCCAGTGTAAGGTGAGTGGCTCTTTTGACAGCTGCAGAGGCGTGGTGGAGCCTGATGGATAGTGCAAGACGATGGCTGGAGTGATGGTGGGGAGGACTTTGATGGAAACAAGCACAGGTGAAGTGCCAGTTGTGGTGGCCAGTTTCTTCCGTGAGACACAGAAGATCAACGAGGGAGAAATTATGGGACTGTGCCAGGCAGTGGACCCTGGTGGGCAACTGTGGAAGGCCTGTAAAAGGAGTGTAGTTAGAGAAGATGAGTATCTTGCCGATCACTTACAAGACCTGTTTTCAAGGAGCTGCCAATGCCTGGATGACTCAGAAGTGCTGAAGTTGAGGTAGTTGCTAACGAAGTTTGCTGATTTCTTTTCCACTGGAGACCTAGATCCTGGGTGCACTGATCTGGTGAAGCATTGTATCGACACCATCAATGCCTGATTAAACAGCCAGCTCGGAGGATGGCGCCAGGTCAGCGGCAAGAAATGAGGCAAGCGATGGAGGATCTTCATAGTCAGGGAGTGATAGAAAAGCCCAGCAGTCCTTGGTCATCAACAGTGCTGTGAAGATTATCGAGCCATGAATGAAGTGACAGTGAAGGATGCATACCCCTCATCAAGAATTTATGACACCCTGGATGCTCTGTCAGGTGCTAAGTGGTTCCCCACCCTAGACATCAAGGCAAGATATCATCAGGTCAAGGTTGCAGAGAAGGACAAGGAGAAAACAGACTTGTCATATGGGCAGGGTTTATGGCAGTTTAAAGTGATGCAATTTGGCCTATGCAGTACCCCAGCTATTTTTAAGCGTCTCATGGATCGTGTGCTGGAATTCCTGCACTGGCAGACAGCTCCCATCTATCTTGTCGAAGTAATTGTGTTTGGATGGACTTTCGACCAGGAACTGGAGAGGCTGCCGGACGTGTTCAACAGGATTCAAGCAGCGCACCTAACGCTGAACCGCATGAAGTGCAAAAGGAAATTAAGTACCTGGGACACATTTTAGGTGAGGGCAGCATCTGTACTGATCCGGAAAAGATGGCAGCTGTAAAAAACTGACCAGTCCCAACTTGTGTGAAGGAGCTACGGAGTTTCCTGGGTTTGTGTACTTATTATCGGCGTTTTGTCAAGGACTTTGCAATGATAGCTGACTTCTACACAAGTTGCTGGGCAAGAGGCAGAAGTTTACGTGGACTGCAGTGACTCAGAAGGCTTTTGATGAACTCAAGCAAGCTTTAGAAAGGTCTCCAGTGTTGCTGTACCCAGATCACAGTCAGCTATTTATCCTGGACTGTTACGATAGTGACCAAGGTATTAGTGGGGTCCTGTTGCAGAAGAAAGATGAAAAAGAGTATGTGGTGTCATTTTACAGCAAGAAGCTCAGCCCACCGAGGCAGAGCTACTGCATGACCCGTAAGGAGCTCTTGACAGTGATACAGAGCCTTGATATCTTCCATCCGTAATTGTATGGGTCCAACTTCATCTTCAAGATGTTCCATGCAGCATTCAAGTGGCTGAAGACATAAAGAATCCGGAAGGACAACTGGCACGCTGGCTCAAGAAGCTAGACCAGCACAACTATGAGATGCAGAACAGTCTTGGGTGGGTACATGGCAATGCCGAGTTGTCGGCCTTGTGACCCAGAATGTCGGCAGTGTAACAAAAAAGATCGTAGCAAGAAATGCACCAGTCCTGTGGTGACAGGGACAGTGTCAGCTGAAGAAGACTGGAAGAGGATGCAGATGGAGGATACAAATTTACAACCAGTGCTAGAGTGGCTGCAGAATCGTGCTAAGTCTGTTCTTCGCTCTGCTAAAAACAATTTCATCCGTGCTAAATGTTCCCAACTCTCCAACTCGAATGCTTCTCGCTCCTTCTGGCACCTTGCCAAAAACCTTTCTAACAACTTTACCTCATCATCCTTCCCTCCTCTTTTTTACTCTGATGGCTCTGTAGCTATTTCTTCTACTGATAAAGCAGATCTCTTCGCTCAGACTTTCTCCTCCAATTCCACCTTAGACGATTCCGGTGCTATTCCTCCATCACTTCCCCCCTCTGACTTCCTCTTGTTTGACATTAAAATTTCTTCAGCTGATGTGTTTTCTGCCATCACTGGCCTCAATACTAAAAAGGCATATGGTCCTGATGGAGTCCCTCCTGTTGTCCTCAAAAACTGTGTTTCTGTGCTTACACCCTGCCTAGGTAAACTCTTTCGCCTTTGTCTCTCAACTTGTACCTTTCCTTCTTGCTGGAAGTTTGCTCTCATTCAGCCAGTCCCAAAGAAGGGTGACCATTCCCAACCCTCTAACTATCGTCCAATTGCTTTAACATCCTG
>JAGKTI010028553.1:0-12915 GCA_018397915.1 Birgus latro | reverse complement strand
TGAGTGACAGACAAATGAGGACAGTAATAAAGGACAGGACATCTGGATGGAGGGAAGTAACAAGTGGTGTCCCACAGGGCTCGGTGTTGGCACCAGTAATGTTCTTGATTTATGTAAATGATATGGTAGATGGAGTGAACAGCTACGCAAGCCTGTTTGCTGATGATGCAAAGATCTTGAGAAAGGTAGAGGTTGAAGAAGACTGTAAAATGCTACAGGAGGATCTGGATAGGATATATGATTGGAGCCGGATGTGGGAAATGAAATTCAACGCAAAAAAATGTAAAATATTGGAAATGGGTAAAAGTACCAAGAGGCCATCATTGAATTATTTGATGGGTAATGAACCAATTAGAAAAGCGAGAGAAGAGAAAGATTTGGGAGTGCTGGTCCAGGATAGTTTGTCACCTGAAAAGCACATAAATAAGATAGTGAGAGAGACATATAAACTCTTGACCAATATAAGAGTGGCATTTCATTACATGGATGAGGAGATGATAAAAAAATTGATTGTGGCCATGATCCGGCCCAGGTTAGAATATGCAGCAGTAGTGTGGTCCCCACACAAAAAGAAAGATATAACCAAGATTGAGAGAATACAAAGAACAGCAACCAAGATGGTCCCTAGTCTGGCAGATTTGCCATACAGAGAGAGGCTGGAAAGGCTGGATTTGCCCTCCTTAGAGGAAAGGAGAGAGAGGGGTGACATGATTGCAGTGTTCAGAACCATGATAGGAGTAGATAAAATTGACAGAAAATCTGTTTGTGTGGGATGAGAGAGCAACAAGAGGACATGGAATGAAACTAAAGAAGCCAAGCTGCTCGAAGGACATCAAGAAATATAGTTTTCCGTATAGATGTATAGACCTGTGGAATAGCCTGGACAAAGAGATCGTCCAGTCTAAAAACTTAAATGAGTTTAAGGCAAAATTTGACTTATTGAGAAACAGAGACGGGACCCCACGAGCGTAGCTCATTTCCTGTATATCACAATTAGGTAAATACAATTAGGTAAATACACACACACACACACACACACACACACACACACACACACACACACAGTCTTTATGAATACTATACACATAGGTGGAATGGAGTTGGAGTATTTAAAGACTTAAAATGAACATGGTGCCAAAGAGAATCTTTGAAAAGCAAGATGGATAGAAATATTGGAAGAGGTAGACCATACTTTGCGGTATGGAAATCGAGTAGTAATTTAGTGAGGGAGAAGGAAGAGGAAAAGGAATAACTTCAGAGTTAGAGGGGTGTGTGATAACAAAGTAACTGGGAGGCAGTTCTGTTATGGCTATCTCCTGTTGGAGGATTCCCAGTGGGGAGTATGGCATTGAAGATGATGAATTACAGTACAGTGCAATATAGATATACATTAGTACGGTTCCGGTAAAGTCTCGATTATACGAAATTCACAGGACTTTCAAGACTTTGATTAATTGATTTTTACGTATACAAGAATATACCGTAATAGTACCAGTACAGTACCGGTATACAGTAGGTACTGTATGTACCTGTACTTAGGAAAATACACCCCCATCATCATAGAAGTTGTACAAGTGATATCACATAATGTACATATAAGTAAGTACAACTATTTTCCTCTTGTTTCCCCCACTTCTGGTTTACTTTGGGAGCAGCCGTCGTGGTATTTATCAGTGATAAATTCACAAGACCGAGCCAGGCACATCCAGACATAGTGTAAATATGTCTGGTGACCTGACACTCGCCCTAGCGGAATCATTGTAAACTATTGCGGATGGTGCAGGAAGCTCCCGCCAAGGTTGAAATTTCAGTTTGATATCGGATTTCTTCAGTAAATTGAATTGAGAATTAATTAGCAAAACCTTTGGCTAATCACATTTTCCAGTTGAAATATTGTCGTATAATCAAGACTTTACTGTATACTCGTTGAGAGGCCACCTTCGGCAGCCTCTGCTCGATGTTATCACTTCCTGTGTCTGTGTCTATCTGTGTATCTGTATCTCCACTCCATCAACATGTGGTGCTCTGCAGAGATTGTATGTAGGGTGAGAAGTGCTTGTAAGTGTGTTGTGTTGGAGTGGGTTTGGATGTGTGTGTAGTCTGTGAACAAAGTGTAATCGGCCTGGCTAAGCTGACTGGGTGCAAGCATACTAGCATGCAACACTGGTTCAACCACAGCACCCCTTATGTCCGCCAAAGCGGTAAGTGGCTCGGTGAACTCCTCAGAAATGAGTTATAACTCTGGAACCGGTGGCCCGATTGGACTGTAAATCATTTTATTCTTCAAGTTGGAGCATTTTAACAATACAGGGCTACCCTATTTTTACAGTGGGATGTGTTAAGAAAAAACTCATTGCTAGGCGGGGTACTGGTATCGCATAGCGGGGTAGATTTAACGTGTAAAGTATAGGGATGCGTATTTGAGCCTTGGAATTCCTCCCCAACCGGATGCGTATTTGAGCCTTGAGATTCCTCCCCAGCCAAGTCCTAAACCCACCCAAATAAGCCCCAAAACAAGCTATAGCCAATCAAATTGGCATAATAGCTTTAAAAGAAGCTAATCTAAGCCTAAAACCTGTTAATGACTCACCAAAACCAACAAGTAAAATATGTCTATCTATCTATTGCCAGACGCCTTAATCCCGTAAGGGGTGGCCACAAACAAATCGTTTCCATGTCGCTCTGACCCCTGCCATTTCACTGCCCTGTTCCCAGCTCCCCCCCCCCTCATCACCTGCTTCTTTTGAGTCCATGTCTGTTCCTGGTCGTCATCCTTGCTGTCCTCTCAGAGACTAGGGGATGTGGTGCTCCCTAGCACTCACTCATCCTCCTCAAAGCCCTCAAACCCCATCTCCAGGGGAGGGTCAGAGGGGTGGGGAAGGCTGGCGAAGGGGGATGACGGCAGCGAAAGACTGATGCAATGGCCCAGGGGTTGATGATGGAGTCTGATGCAATGACTGACGAGGTGGCGATGCGATGACTGACGAGGTGGCGAGAGAGACCGATGCAATGACCAACATGGTAGCGAGGGAGACAGGTGTGGTGGCTCACATGGTGGCGAAGGAGATAGAGGCAGTGGCCGAAGTGGTGTCAGGGTTGGAGACCAAGGCTGGGGTGAGGGAGGTAGCGATGGAGTGAGGGAGTGCACTAGTTTAAACTAAGGTGGCACGGAGGGAAACAGGGGTGTGCTAGCCATGAGGTCCAGCATCAGGGACCGAGCATAACTTCCTCAGTAGGAGGAGGCCTTAGGAGTTTCTCTATTGGTGGAGGGCTGGGGAGATCCTCTGTGGGGTGATAGCATGGTGGGGTCTTGCATAAAGAACAACGTGATTGTCGTTTGCCATGGTTGCTCTCTTCCTCTTGTCCTACATCACTCGGTACACCTTCAGGCCCTTCTCCAGACAATCAGCTGCATCCCTGCTTTGTCCTGGGAGAGGGTCGGTCATCCTCATCAAAGAGATGGCCTCGTCATTGTGGGCCACCATCTCCTTTAGAATCTTTATGTTCAGGGCTTGCACCTCTGGGACGACTTCCTCCTCCTGTACCTCCTAGTGGGCTCTTTGGATCTCCATGTTGAGGAGCTCCTTGTTACTCAGCTGTGGCTGTCTAGGACCTCCTCCATGTCCTCCTCGTCCACCTCATCAAATCCCTCCTCGTGTGGGAGCTGTACAATGTCCTGCTGCACCCGTTCCACCGGCAGTGCTCACACGCTCTCAGGGAAGCTGGTGAATGAGTGAACATACTCCGGCCACAGTTTGCACCACACTCCGTTCATGGTGGCCTGGCTAACCTCTCTCCAGGCACCCGTGTTGTTCTTGATGGCATGCCTGATAATGTACCCCTTTCAGAATTACAGTTCTGCACTGTTGTCCAGTCGTCTCCATCACACACCCTCACAGTTGCCACATAGTTCGCCAGAGTTAGTAGGTCTTGAAGGTGGAGATCACTCCCTGGTCCATAGGTTCCAACAATGATGTGGTGTTGGGGACAGGAACACCACTTCAATGTTGCTGGCCCAGTCTTTCATGCCTGCCATCAGGAGGAATTGATTGGGTAGATTTTCCTTGGAGGTATAGCTACGTCTTCAGGACACAAGAGAGGTACGAGTGGAAGCAGGAAGAGCAGATGCCAGATGTAAGCCAAGCTTTCTTGTTAGACTTCCAGATTACCTCCAAGCTTTCCTTGATGAAGCCAATCAGAACCCTGAGATTCTCTGAGTGGTAGGCTAGGAGTGGCTTTAACTTACGTCACCCTCGGCATTGCCCCCTAGCAGAAGTGTAAGCTGGTCCTTTGAAGCCTTGAACCCTGACACAGACTTCTCCTCTATTGCAAGATACATCTTGGAGGACATTCTCGTCCTGTTGAAGTTCAAGACTTTCTTTGCACTGTAGCCACCTTCCACGATGATTCGTTTCAGCTCATCAGGAAACGCTGCCGCCGCCACCACATCTGCACTCGCCTCCTTGCCAGCCATACTCATGTGGCGCAGGCTTGCCCTCTTTCTGACGTGGTCAAACCAGCCATGGCTGGATCTAAAGGTTTCACTTGCATCCAAATTTCTCCTCACCTTTAAATAATCCCAAAGGGAGAAGGCCTTGTTACAGATGAGCACTTGACTTATGGGTGCCTTCCATCTATTTTGATCCTCCACCCACGTGCAGAGCATCTGCTCCTTCTCCTCCATCACGGTGGTGGGTGATACGGAGGGCACTGAGAGTTGCAACCTCCCCAGTGGCAGTCCTGATAGCGGTAGCCTTCTTTATACTGGTCGAGACAGTCGACTGCGGCAAGTGGAGAGGTAAGGCAATGGCACACATGCTCCTGCCTTTGTCATGCCGCTTCAGAGTATCTGCCTTTACTTCTGTTGAAATGCTCATACGCTGGTGCTTTTCAGGAAGATCACCTGCACCAATGCTGGCAGACCACTTACCACAACTAGGGTGACCTCTACCACCACTAGCACCACCACGTACAGTGCTCTGACCAGACATTATCACACTTGGCACAAAAATGATACAGAATCACACACCACACATTGTTAGTATCACTGCCTTACTCACTGGCACTGCTGGGACACAGTTATGATGCACTACGATAGCAGCTTGTGTAATATTGGCGATGTAAGACGATGTGGGTTAGGCGAGCATACGAAAGATCCTTACTTGGCGACGGGCGGTGCGAGAAGAATTATATGAGTGCACGCAAGGTGAATGATGGGTGCGGGGGCTGCGCAAGTGTTTCTGTGCATTATGGCAGGCGGACGGGCTCAGCTGGCCACGGAATGCATGTGATTCAAACTTTCGCCGATCACCCCTGCAATACCTCGCAGGACCCACAAGTCCAGGAGTAGGCTGACGATAGGTGGGGTAGGGTGGTATTTCTGCCCCCATCGCATGGCATGGTATCTAATAGTGAGGCATCCCTGTACATTGCTGTAACAAAAATTGTGCTACTTTATTCCATCATAACTTTTTTTATATACAGTACAGTACAGTATATTCCTATAATACATACAGTACTAATTTTGTTCGTATTACATATTTCTAGTCACTCCAAACCAGTTAGGCAACTCTTTTTTTTTTTTTTCTTTTTTTTAATGGATATTTTGCAGTGAATTTTCTTAGTTTCCACAGGCATGACTGCATTAATTTTTGCAAATTTTTCCATGATTCATTACAAATTACAGGGTGGGTTTAGGACGCTAAAAATTACATTGCCAGGTGCACCAGATGATTCTCTTCACGTTGATAAAGAAAAAAAAAATGATTTTTCAAACTTGAAAAAAATGGTCCTGGTGCTGGCAAAGACAGGGATATTTCTTAGTGCGATGTATTTGCCTGGTTTCCACAGGCATGTATGCAGTCATTTTGCGAATTCAAGAAATCAGTCACAACTCGGGAACCAGTGGCCCTATTGGATTTGAAATTGTTTTAGTGTTCAATTTAGAGCATTTTAGTGGTTCTGTGCTCTGTCAGAAATTGTGCTACAATGTGCCATTTTTGCTGTGTTATGGTAACGAATGAACAAACCAACAAACATACAGAGATCAGATCATTATAATATAGATAGGTAGATATACTGTGCCTGTAATTAATTGGTAGCTACTGTACTCTGATACCTTAAAAGTTATGTGTGGCATCAGTGTTAGTACAGTAACTAACCATACAGCCTTGGGAAACTAAACCTTAAATTCATAGTCAAAGTTCAGACAGATTTATCCATTACAAACCTGTTCACACATCACATGTTTCTTTTTCCCAGCAGTTTCCTTCCAGAAGCTGTTGGGAGGAAATTAGCAGACTTAGTCACATGGGTTAGTTTCCACCTCATAGACAGGTCCTTGGTTGTACCATGACCATCACCATTCTGGGGATGTAGTGCTGCCTACTTCTTCCTTAGCCTTTATCATTCTTTTTCTGTGCCTGCCCTTCTTTCTTCCTATTTCTCCTATATTTCCTGTCACTTCTTACTGCTTTTCTTTCCTTTACAGGTGGCATTACATTGAGTGACAAGCCAAATGGTTTCCTGTAAGCCAAGAAACCATTTACAACGCTGGGTGGTAACCATATAACCAAACCATACGTGCTCCCTACGTGTCAACAAGTGGGTTGGTGGAGGGTTAGTGCCCCTCCCCGTAAAAAAAAATAACTCAAAGTCAAATGGCCACCCCTTACGGGATTATGGTGTCTGGCAATAGATAGATAGATCGATTTTTTTTTTTTTAATGCAGAAAGAAAGCATCTAGAGCTTAGGGCCAAAAGAACTTGTCCCATCGAAATTAAACTGAACCAAAAAAAAAAAAAAAAAAGCCAAATTCAGGATTTCACTACAAAACACTTAGGTGCAATGCAGTGATCAGATTGGAGATTATAGGCAGTGGGAAAGATAGACTGAGGAAGACAGTTCTAGAGTTGACTAGTTGCATACAGGAAAAGACAAAGTAATGGTTGACTCTTGCATCAGAGGTTTGGACAGAAAAAGGGTGTGGGTGGTTAGATGGGTGCTGCACATATGTCATAGTGTTCATTCATATAGCTAATGCTGTATGCATATGGTATTTTTATGATTTCCCTGATTCTCATGTGATTTTTTCAGAGTTCAGCACGTGAACCAGTGTTAGGTAGCTAATGGTATATTGGGAGCCTGTCCTTCCATCTCTATGCCACTGCTTGATTTTTGCACAGCTCTCCTGAGTCCTTCTGTTGCTGTTCACACCTGAACCCTGTAGATACTTTGGTGCATCCCTGGCCCTGCACACCTTAAGCAAAAGGGTCCGTTGGGAAGGGAAGGGAGTTTCAGATGTTTCATACACCTGACTGTGCTCAGCTGACTAAGCAAATGGTGTTTCACTCATTCTCAGTTGTCCCTTAAATGTAAGCCAAGGTAGAGTGAGATGCTGCTTTGCACTAAGTATCATTTTCTCATACTTAGCATCTCAACTGCTGCTTTATTAGTAAGGGAAACATGCACTGCCAGTAAAACTAATTCCAGTAATCTGGTCTGGCAGACTAATTCTATCAAAATCCAATCAGGTTCCAGCTCTACATACATAAATAATAAGGACTTATTGAATTGCATACCAGTAGAGTAATTAGGAATATTCTTTCAGAACTGATTCCTGACTTGACCAGTTCTGGTGGATTCTGTTCCATTGATCTAGCAGCTACAGTCCTAGCTCTGGAGAGAAGTAGGCTGTGGTAGAGCGATGACCAAGCAAGGGCCATACTTCCTTGCATCAGTGATTGATCCAAGTTTAGTACCATACTGCAAGTGGTAGGAGCAATTTGGGAGAGGCAGTGGCTTGATCGGTAGAGAGGTGGCTTGCAGTCCCGACGGACCCAGGTTCGAATCCTCACTGGGGCAGGGAACAGTTTAAGGATTCGAATTTCATTAAAAATCAGGCTTTACTGATCTACCAGAAGACCCACCGACATGTCGTAAAAATACCCCCGCTAATACCAGTACACCAGTCCTGTATGAGACAGCCCTAGCATGTATTCAATATGGACGGTGGGTGTTAGCGCCTAAGTGGTGACATGTAGAGGAGTTGGTATGTAGGAGGACTGCTGGGCCTTGATAGCAGGCTGTGAAGCCTATGCCCAGTGTTGGACACATTAAAAAAAAAAAAAAGTACAGTACCATGCTGTGTGCGCAAGGGGACTGCAGTCCCCTTAATATTCAGTCATTTGCTTACCATACAGAGTGAGATGAATGAGTGTTAATAGGTATTTGTGGATGCCAAGAGGTTGTGGATGGTGATGGGTGAATGCAACTTTGTATTCATTGATGATGAATGATGTGAAGAGTACCTGTTGTGGAGCATAGGTTGCTTCTGTCATTGGTCTGGAATCCCTTCTCATAAAGGATAGCATGGGGAGCACTTCAAAAATTGTACTGTACTTGGTAACAGTATCTCCAGTTGAAAATTTATTTCAGTCCACAGAAGCCTAGTCATTATAGGTACCGGTAGTTAACACAAAGAGTCCAGCTATAAAAGTTTCATCTCTGCTTCCAGTTTTGTCATTTCACCTTTACCAAATGACTGACTAGGAGTGAAAAAGCAGATTTTTGCTTAGCCAAAACTTCTTTAATACAGTATTATGTCAGCAGGTTACTTCTTCCAGTTTCACACCTGAGAAGCCATATACCCTCTCTTCCTAACTCATTATTCTTAAGGGCATGAGCATATTAAGTGTTTTAGAATGGCGATCAGAGCAAAACTGGGCCACAAAGTCTCATTTTAAATTTGGAATAGGCCTTCTTCATCCCTTACTATGGATTTGGCATTTACCATAGCCCCTAGGCCTTGACGTTCCAGCTAGATGAGACATCTGTGGTATGAGATTGTGGGAAAATAGTAACTTTTTTTCTTCAAGAGTTTCCATAAATACAGTACTTAATCATCATCATCATCATCATCATCATCATCATCATCATCATCATCATCATCATCATCATCAACAACAACAACAACAACAACAACAACAACAACAACCCTCCAGACGTCCTTTCTCTCCCTAGGGTTGGGAGGGGTGAGGTCCAGAGAGCCAGTGAAACTTTATAGAATGAAATACTAACCATTTACCCAGTTGATTGGGCCATACTCTCATTCACTCACCTTTCAAGCCCCTGGAATCCTGTCCTCACCATATACCAGTAGGTACAACTTATTCCATACATAGCTTCACATTTACCCATCTGACAGTCAGTCTGATGACTGTCAAGTTAAAAACAAGGTGCCACTTTTGCCACTTCCTGATCATACATTCTTTCTTGCACGTCTATCCAACCAGCTTGATCTCTTGTCGGTTCCCTAGCCTCTTCAGCTTCCATACCTCTCTTTCTCACACTCATTTGCTCTTCTATCCACCTTCTTGGCCTGCCACACCATCTCCCAATTTTGAACTTGCTCAGATATACCATTTTCACCACTCTGTTCACACCATTATCTTCACATGACCATTTCATGCCACAGTTGAGGGGTTGAAACACTTGAAAAGAGAGAGTGAGTCCCTAAAGTACAGTAATTGCAAAAGCATAGTGTAATTATTCATGGCGTCTTTCTTTTTTATTGTTAGCTCTGTTACATTGCCCTTCCTCTTGTGTACAGAGGCAGTATAAAGGCGTGAGTCTTCATTTTTAAGGTGTAGCCATTCATGACATCTTGATAGAGGAAAAATAGGTTTTGGTTGTGCATAGTTTCTTTATGTTTATTTTTTTCCCCTCCATTGATCACAGCAATACGGTACATGTTTGTAGTTGCAACCCAAGGCTGAACTGAATGTGAACCTGCTGGACTACAGGCCAAAATTATGAGTCTTTTGCAATTTACTATCCTCCCTGGGGAGGGGGTGAAGGGAGGGGATTGAGTGATGTCCGTATGACTGGACAGCACCCCTACCATTTCATATCAGTCCCATGACATGAAGGCATCCCTCTCTTGCATTGCAGTAAGGTACACATTAAATGCAGAGATTAGGATATTGATACTGTACTTTATATTCTTATTGGTGCATCATAGTTAAGGTTTATACAAAATGTGTCAGAAGGTGTATGGTACCTTCTTATTGGTGCATTATACTGTACTTAAGGTACAGTATGTGTTAAAAGATGTTAAAAATATTTGTGTGAAAACATTGTAAAAAATAAATGAAGAGCACTATGTTAGCAATATGTTTATCTTGCAGGATGTTTCGGAGTACTGGGCGTGGTGCTGTTGATCTTTGGTGCTATTGTTGCTGGCTTGTTTGACCCCGTTATTAACTCATTTGTAGCTAAGGTATGTAGCAGCAGATTATAACAGTTCAGTATTACTGTAAACTTGTAGTGCAACTGGTCACAATGTGATCCAGTAACATACTGACATTACTAGTTGTCAGTCATGACCATCATGGATAAATTTTAGAAACATGCATTTTGGCAGTAGGTAGCTACCTGATAAATTTTTACATAGCCTAACCTCACTCTGTTAAGAATGATTAAGGCTACTAAAAAAGTTCTTATTATGTAAGTGGTACCGGTAAGCTGACACTGTAAATTGAGCTGCTGACGCTTGTACTGCTGGCTAAATTTCATTAAGTGATGGGTAAGATGCATCCTCTGTGTATGAAACTACCTAACTTGTACACTGGCAGCGAAAAGTACTTGAGTAGTGGTTGAACTAATGATGCAACCAAAAATAAAAAAAACATTCATCTGGTGTCAGTGGATGACTCAAATGCTCGATCAGTGTAGCTGACAGTGTATCTCAATTGTTTGAACTTTCTGTTTGTAATGTCCAAATTTGGTTTCCCACTGCTCAAGGAATTTTGCCTGTGGGTGTGCCCATTTATTCACTGATACAGTATTGATATATGCAGATTTTCTTACCTGTAGTACCAGTACTGTATCCCCCCCCCCTTCCCATGTGGAGGGGATGAAGAATGAGATTGACCTGGAGATTGTGAGTAAGATGGAGGGGGAGATCGAAGATGAGATAGAAGGATGGAATGGGGAGAGATGTATGAGAGAGAGAGAGAGAGGTGTGTGTTGGAGGGAAGGCAGCCAAATGGCAGAAGACAAGGTGACATGGAGGTACTGTAATTTGTTTGTGGTCATTCCTAATGGGATTGAGGGTCCTTGCTGTAGATCTGTCTATCTATCTATGTACCTAGGCTGCTTCCCCCAAGAAAAGGGAGGTAGCCGAGACAGGTCAACACACTACCAATTTACTCATCCACTCATACACATTCATTTAGCCCCAAAGGGGAGAAGGGACATAGGATTGGATAACGAATGATTGAATGAATGGTTTTCAGTACTGTCCTGGGGAGGGAGGAGTCACTTTCTAGAGATTTGTGTGGAGGGTCCACCTTAGGTGGAGTTGGGGGTGCACAAAGCTGTGCACTCTGCCCTGAGGAGTGAGTGAACAGGTGTAAGGCAAGATGTTACCTCAGTTTTTAATGTACAGTTTGTACTGCATTGGTGGTAGGTGGCAGCAGCCATCATCCACTCACTTGATATAGTGCTGCCTACTACTCGCTTTCACCTTTATCACTCTTTTTCTTTGTCTGCACTCCTCTCGTCCTATTTCTCCCAATTTTTGTGTCACTTTTAATTGCTCTTCTTTCTTTTCAAAATGACTTGATACTGAGTGACAATCCTAATTTTTTTCTGTAAGCCAGGAAACCATTTACAATGCTGTGTGGTAACCTTATAATCAACCTATATGTGTTCCCTACATGTCAACAAGTGGGTTGATGGAGGGTTAGTGCCCCTCCCAGTAAAACAGCTAACTCAAAGACAGCCGGCCACCACTTATATGGTTGTTGATAGGTAGAGATAGATGTACTGCATATGAATGGAATAGTGTGGGAGTTGAAAGTGAGGAGAACAGGAAGCCTAAAGGAACCAACCAATAGAACAATATATGCACAATGCCCATGATTTTACCTGCTTTCATGAGGATGCCATACATCGCTTGCTTCTGACATGTCTTTGTCGGTATTTGTATGACATGCAAGTGCAGATAGTAATGGATTAATCTTCATGGGACATCATGAGCTATATCGATCACTTGAGATAATATTGGACCAGTCCTGTGTGATAAATATATATTTTTTCCATCTCCACCTCTATTAATATATGAGTGAGGCCTATGGAAATGGAGTGTGAAAGGTTATACCAGTATGTGGGTTGCGAGAGATAATATACTGGTATATAAAGACATGAATGATTTGAACTTTGGGGATTAACCCCTTAACTGCGGGTCGTCACTTTCGTGACGGTCGGGTGCAATGGATCATACCGCAGGGCATCACTGGAGTGACTCTGTTATTTTTAATTCACCCGGGCTTTCAGGTGGTGACTTGTATCATCTATCAGCACTGCCAATGTCCAACAATAGTCAGAGCTGCTAATGTCATCAGTACTCCCATCCATTGTTGACAATTTAGCCATTTTCCCCCATTCTAGACCCCCCTCCCTACCTCCCCTCCATTACCCTCTCGTGTCGTCTGCTCAGCCGCTCTGCGCTAAGTAAATCTTTCCCGGATTTTTCCACTGTTTTCATTCATTGAAATGAGCCCTATGCCCTATTCTCATGCAAAATAATATATATATATATATATATGAAAAATAAGGTAATTGATAGTGCCATACACCTGGAATTGGCTAATTATCACTTGGCAACATCCAACATGCACTCGCTCGCTAATTTCCTCTCCTTTTCTTTTCCCGTGAAATATGCCGTATGAGCTACTCTCGAAATATAAATGTATACAAGAAAGGAAGGGAGAAGCCTGAGTGATATTTATATTCACCTGGAACTGCCTAATTTATTATGTATTGTCTAGATATCCTACGACTTATTTCTTAGCATATACATTAGCAGCTGACATTTTCAACTCTTGGCTACCGAGATACAGTCAGTTCGCT
>JAGKTI010028552.1:0-12915 GCA_018397915.1 Birgus latro | reverse complement strand
TTGTTGGACATTGGCAGTGTTCATAGACGATACAAGTCACCACCTGCAAGCCCGGGCGAATTCAAAAGAACACAAAATCACAAAAGTGACGCCCCGTGGTATGATCCATTGCTACCGAGCGTCACGGAAGTGACGACCTGTGGTTAAGGGGTTAAGGATAGAAAAGATGTAGGCTTGTTCACCAAGTGGATCAGTGAAAGGAGAGGAGAGGTAAAGGTGGTGGTGAACATTGAAATCTCCTAGACTGGAGTTTTCAGAGAAAGGAGAAATGGATAGAATGTGTTCTATTGTAGTAGTAAGAGAGTCGAAGAATTTTTCATAGTCAGTAGAACTAGGATATAAGTAAACAGTGCAGATATTTTTAGTCAGAGAACGACAAGAAAGCCAAAACCAGAGAGTACAGAATTTAGAAGAACCAAGTTTAGGAACACGAGAGCAAGATAGGGCATTGTGTACATATACACAACCACCTTTAACTTTGAAATTAGTACGGTATAGAGAAAGTAGGAGGAAACAGAAAAGAGTTTTCCGTCAGTTGCCTCAGACAGCTGAGTCTCTGTCAGAAAGAGAAGGTGAGATTTAGAGGAGAGAAATCTGGAGGAAAGGCCGCAAATGATGCAGAAATGAAAAGAAGTTGGTCAGACAGTGGTTCCAGGCATCTCGCTGGGTCGTCACCGGGAAAGGGGCGGATGGGGGCGCTTATGGTCCCCCCCCCCCTTGGGGACTCTGAGGCCTGGTTACTGTGTGCCATTTTCTTTTAAATTTTGAAAAGGAAGTGTAGTGTGTACTGTGCATGTTGACTGGTGTAGAAAGTTAGCGAAACTTGTATTGGAGAGCATGGAGAGGTGATGAAAAGAGTGAGATGATGCAAAGGCTTCAGTGATGGAAAGAGTGAGATGATGCAAAGGCTTCAGTGATGGAAAGGCTGGGGTGAAGGAAAGGCTAGGGTGAAGGAAATGCTGGAGTGAGGGAAAGACAAATGATGGAAAGGCTGAGGTGATGGAAAGGATGAGGTAATGGGAAGGCTGAGGTGACGAAGAGTTGAGGTGATGGAAAGGTTGAGGTGATGGAAAAGCTGAGTTTTTTTTTTTTTTTTAATGCAAGGAAGAAGGAACCAAAGGCCATGGGCCCACAAACTGTTCCTTCCAAGAAAAAAACAAAGCCAATACAAAAGAGAGCCAAATTCAAGATCTGGTAATTTCGAGATGCCTGGACACACTGCGTTTGAAAGACTGGAGATCATAGGACGTAGGAAATACAGACAGAGGGAGACAGTTCCAGAGCTGACCAGTTGCATAAATGAAGGACTGGGAGTAACGGTTAACTTTTGCATTAGAGAGTTGAACAGAAAAGGGATGAGAGTTTGTTGCTAGACGGGTACTACGTGCCCGTCGTAGAGGTGGAGGGATGCAAGCAGACAGTTCAGAGGAGCAGTGGTCATTGAAGTAGCGATAGAAAAGAGATAAAGATGCAACAGTGCGGCGAAGAGACAGAGGTTTCAGGGAGCCAGTAAGAGGAGGAAAGTTAATGAGACAAAATACCTTAGACTCCACCCTATTGAGAAGAGCTGTATGTGGAGAGCCTCCCCACACATGAGAGTTGTACTCTAAACAGGGGCGAATAAAACCCGTGTATAAAGTTAACAAATGTGCGGGGGTAAAGAAGGTTCGGAGTCGGTTTAGCACACCTAATCTCTTTGAAGCAGATTTTACAAGAGTTGTAATATGTTCTTTCCAAGATAAATCCTGAGTGAATGAAACCTCAAGCATGTTCAAGGATGATGCAGGACCGAGCTAGAGATTACTGAACATTACTGGATACTCCTGTGGAAGATTTTGTTGGGTTGATAGGTGTAAGAACTGAGACTGATGCATTATAAACAAGATTATTTTTACCCCAGTCAGAGATACGCGCCAAGTCAGACATTAGGTGTGCCATAGCCTCATCCCTTGCTTGTTGAAGTAACTGCTGAGATGGACGTTGCGGGAACCGAATGGAAAGGTGAAGGGTGGAATAATCAGCGTACGAGTGGATAGGGTTAGATGTATAGCTTAGGTCATTGATGAATAAAAGGAAGAGAGATGGTGATAGGACAGAGCCCTGAGGAACACCACCGTTGATAGATCTAGGAGAAGAACGATGGCCGTCTACAATAGCGGCTATAGAACGACCAGAAAGGAAGCTAGAGATAACGGCACAGATAGAAGGATAGAAACCGTAAGAGGGCAGTTTGGAAATTAAAGATTTATGTCAGACTCGATCGAAAGCCCTTGAGATGTCAAGTGCAATGGCAAAGCTTTCGCCAAAGTCCCAGAAGGAGAATGACCAGGAGGTGATGGAAAGACTGAGGCGATGGAAAGGCTGAGGAGATGGAAAGGCTGAGGTGATGGAAATGATGAGGTGATGGAAAAGATGAGGTGATGGAAAAGATGAGGTGATGGAAAAGATGAGGTGATGGAAAGGCTGAGGTGATGGAAAGACTGAGGTGATGGAAAAACTGAGGCGACAGAAAGGCTTGGCTGATGGAAAGGCTGGGTTGATAGATAGGCTGAGGTGAGGGAAAAGCCTGGGTACTGGAAAGGCTGGGGTGATAGTAAGATTGGGATGATGGAAATGCTGAGGTAAAGGAAAAGCCTGGGTAATGGAAAGGCTAGGGCGAGGGAATGGCTGGGATGATGGAAAGGATGAGGTGAAGGAAAAGCCTGGGTAATGGAAAGGCTGAAGTGATGGAAAGGCTATGTTGGTGGAGAGGCTGGGGTGATGGAATGGCTGAGGTAATATTGAATGGCTGGGGTAATGGAATGGCTGGGGTGATGGAAAGGCTAGGCTGATGGAGAGGCTGGACTGATGGAATGGCCGGGGTGGTGGAATGGCTGGGCTGAAGGAAAGGATGAGGTGGAGGAAAGGCTGGGGTGATGGAAAATGCAAGGATGGTGGAATGGCTGGGGTAATGAAATGGCTTGATTATGATTGGGGTAATGAAATGGCTGGGGTAATGGAATGGATGGGGTACTGGAATGGCTGGAATAATGGAATGGTTGGGGTAATGGAAAGTCTTAGGTGATGGAAAGGCTTGGGTGATGGAAAGGCTTTTTTGACTAATATTCATCATCTGTATTATATAATTCTGAATACATGTTAGAGGTTCCTCATTCAGTAGAGGTGCGATGGTATTAGCGAGGATGTTTTTATAACATAATGTAATGTCATCCTGGAAATTCGTAAAAACAGTTTTAAGAAAATTCATTTATTAATGATTTGGCCCAACCTGTTATCGAAATCGTGCCGTCTTGGTCAGTATGCAACTTCTCGATCACCACCGGATTCACAATGTTGCATTCGTTTTTCTTTCGTAGTTCATTTATTTATTTAGTTATTTTTCATAACAGGAAGAATGATTCTGCATCCCCATTTCCTTAGCTCTCCTTCAAACGTCAATCACAGTTACAAGGAGGAACTGATCATGTGAATCCGGGCCCACGATACACCGGTCAGCTCAGTGGGCGAGGATGTATGCAAGCCTCAGATCTCTGCCAGTCACTTACTGAAAAAATGTTAGGCTCATATTATGAGGCCCAGCAGACCACAAGGGGTAAAGCGCCATACCTCATGAAACTTTTTTTTCCCCCTCACCAGCAGCTCCCTCACCCTACCCTATGACTGTGTAAAGTCACTTTGCTCAATTCTAATTAGTGCAGTAGGGGTGAAAGTCTGAAGTGAGAAGTGTGCTCCAAGCAGCCTTGTTGACACTTGGTCTGGAGAGTAGGCTCTGTTGGACGCCACATAGGGTAAAATCAGTTCGAATGTCAATCTATCTATCAATCTATCCATCCTTCAGCTTATTAATGGCATTGTGCTTTTTAATTAATAAACTAAGAGTGTGCTTTGCATTTCTCTTTATTCTACACAGCAAACCCCAAGCTCCTTCACTTCCTCATGTGGATGTGATAGGAAGCGTTGGGAGAAACACGTTGAGGTGGTTCGGCCATGTGGAGAGGTGGAGAGTGAGGGACTGACGAGCAGAGTGTATGTGAGTGAGGTGGAGGGGGGGAGAGGGAGGGGGAGGCCATGGATGAGATGGAGGGATGGAGTGGAGAGGAATATGAGGGAGGGGGGTGTGCTGGAAGCAGGGCATTGAAATGGCGTGGAACAGGGCGACATGGAGGTGATTTGTTTGTGGCCACCCCTTTCGGGATTAAGGCGTCTGGCAATAGATAGGTAGACAGAAACCCCACGCTTTGACAGATATGTATTTGGGTGCCCTTTGACTGCTGATGCAATGGTGGCGCTTTGCACTTTACTCTTTTTATCCATATTGCCCTTGAAAAAAAACTTACTTTTATCATAGTATTAGACGAGTATTATACTTTATTGAGTAAGTAAAACAAAACATAAATGGCAGCAAAATGCTCACAAAGTCCAGCAAGACACCAGCAAAAAATATTTTTCTGATGGTGACGTAATTTTAACACTGAAAATATTATTGTGCCAAGTTTCTCAGATATCGCCTTAAAGTACTCATACTTATGCATCTTATGTCCAAATTTTTGAAACTAAAACTAAAAAATTACATTTCTATGAACTTTTTTATGTCGCCAGACTTTGAAGGCGATTTGTGGAAAATCATAAATGTGTTGCTTTGCCCCTTGTGGCGTGCAGGGCCTCATATGCTTATCCTGTACTTTGCAATGAACAACACTTTCTGGGACTATGTAGATACAGAAGACAAACACGGTCTACCTTCATCGTGATTTTCACAAAAATTCGACAAAAGCTGGGGGCTTGCTGACATCTCTTCCATCAAGGGTCGTTGGTACACGCGATCAAATTTTGCAGTCTTAGTCTTCCCTTAACATGCGGCAGGCAGTACCTAAGTGCAGTATATATCTAGCCTCCATATTATATCTTTGTGCGAAGATTGACAAGGGGGAAACAAGCAATGTTGAAGACACTGACATGCATGAACCATTGGAATTAAAGATTTTTATTCCTTGATCTCCACATGACAAAATATCGGCCTTCGAGATATTTTTCGAACTGGTAAGGTTAGATCCAATTTCAGTTTGCCCAAATATATTAGGCAGCTCTTTACGGCAAAAAGAGTAGTCTAGTCATGATATGATTGCAATATATTGGGTAATGAAAAAGAAGCCAGGGTACTGCAGAGGTTAAGTGAACTGTGAGAATAAAAGTGAACAACTTTGGATCAGAGTTGGCAGGGAGTTTTCCCTGTCACTGCATATATATATATATATATATAGCAATCCCTCAATTGTCCAAACTTAATAGAGCCAAAGGCATGTCCGGGTAGTAGCAACATCCGGATAATGAACACTATACCCTATACCCCTACCACACCCAGACCCTACCTATACTCACCTCCAACCTATACCAAACTTATTTCTACAGTACCTATGCTTTATTTGGCAGTGCTTTCTGATCATTCATGCATATTTAGACATCAAAACACACATAGCCATATCAAAAGTAATGATAAAGACCATGAAAAACATGCAGAAAAAACAATGAAAACCAAAAAGCACCCTACATGTACCCTACTGTATGTAGAGTACCCCTCCTTATTTTGGTAGTGTTTTCAGGCCATTCTGGCATATTTTGGCATCAAAACTTACATAGGAATGTCCTAAATAATTTTCAACATCAAGAAAACCATGCAGAAAATCCACTGAAAACCAAATAACACCCTACCTAAACACCACTGTATGTACAGTACCTCTCCTGTTTTTGACACTGTTTTTGGGTCATTCTGCCATATTGTGACCTCAAAACACACACATCGGAATATCCAAATAAATTTTAATTCCAAGGAAAGTACAAAAGAAACCTAAAGCTTCATGCCGAAAAACATTTGGCTGAGTTACTTACCACCCAGTGCACCACCAACAGGCTTCGTAACTCGCCACCTTCAGCAGGTTGTCCCGTGTGGTCTAGTGGCAAGCACTAGCGCCTAACAGAGGTCAAAGAATTCGTCCTCTTTATCCTCAACCTGCTGGAGCTGAGTGATGACCGGTGATGTAAGATGCGGTGATGGTGGCCTACCCTCCTCAGGAGACTCTGAAGACAGCCGTAACCTTACGTCTAACGGAGACTCAATGGCTGTTGACGTGCTCAGTTGCGGGTCCAAAGGTGAAGGCAGGAAATGAGGTGGTGATGGTGGTGGTGGTGGTGGTGGTGTTGAGAATGGGCTGGCACTCATGGGGGTCGCAGGCTTGAAGAACGAGTCGATCCTCGTCTGACAGTAGGACCAACGATTCTCCTGGAAGGTAACCGCGTCCGGAACTGCCCACAGCTCCATCGCCAGGCTGAGTGGCACCAAATCCCTGTCACTGTGCAGATGCTCAGCATACTCCAGCATCCCCTCCAGGTAGACACAGAGGACACTCAGACAAGGAAGTGAAGGAGTTGTGGAGGGCTGTGAGTCAGGGTCCTCTTCCTCATCTTCGTTGGTCCCGCTGTTCTCTTCAATGCCTGCAGGGGCAGCAGCAGCGAGCTCCTCATCAGACATGGTCTGGTAACAAGGATCGCCGCAGTCGTTGTCCAACCAATCCCACACGTCATCGACATTCACCTGCTCTCCTGACTGTCTAAGGCGACTGTGGAAGTCATCCACGTCAAAACCCTTGAATTCGTGCACGGCTTTGATTCTCTGCAGAAGACAAGACCAACCACTCTCAAGTGTTTTGATAGAGACTTCCTCCCATGCGCGTTCGCCCAGTTGAACACGGCAAACTTCAGGTCGTTCCGCCAAAGATTCTGCAAGGTCTGCTCCCCACGTGTGTCCTCCACCGCGTCCCCGTCCTCCAGCACCACCATCATCTCATTGAGGAACCTCCGGCAGTACAGTCTCTTTGCAGCCACTATAACACCCTGGTCCATTGGTTGAATCAGAGCAGTCGTATTAGGTGGCAGAACCATGCATCTAATCCGCCCATCAAAAGCAACCAAATCCTTCTCAGATGGATGCATAGGAGCACTGTCCAGGAGCAGGAGTGCCTTTACCTGGTCACAAGGGATTCCAAGGACCTCCATTTGTTAACAGATAACCTCCTTGACGGTATATCTGTGGAACCAACCCTTGAAGATCTTAGTGGTAAACCAGGCCTTCACAGAGTGGTACCACACAACAGGTAGGCTATCCATCAACCCACGGAGACATCATGGTTGTTTTGCACGCCCAACAACATCGGGTTTGAGGAAGTGCATCCCATTAGCATTGGCACAGCACAAAACAGATACACGTTGTTTGAATCCGACCTAGTACAGACTTCTTCCGCTCCTCAGCCAGGGTCTGGTGCGCAAGGAGCAGTAGAACAGAGCAGTATCGTCAGTGTTATTAAATAGGGTTTCCTGTTTGCAGGGGTTTTCAGAATCCCGTGATTCCGGGACAAGTCAGGGTATTTCCCGGGTTCCCAGGATTTCCCGTATCTGGTCATATTTGCACTAATTAATGCTATATGCATTATGCTTACCGTACATGCTGTACTAATATAGTACCTAGATTTTTTTTATTGGTAATTTATTTTATATATTACATTACACTAAACCTGAAGCAATGTTCTCTTTATTAACTTTCAAACTGAAGGTCTGAAAGAATGTAAATTTCAAATAAATAGGTAAGATTAAACTAATATGTAAATTGTAAAATGAGACACATGATTGAACCAGCAGAATTTTAATCTCATTTTTAACCATGAAATAAATTTAGACATTTTGAATTTAATTCTGTGTTAATTTGAAACATAATATAATTACACACACATATACTATTTCACTTAATTTCACCGCCAAAATAAACTACCGTAAATCATTAATATGAAGGCATAAGTATTATAGTTATGCTGCTACACCTTGTTTAGCCTCAGTCCAGTAGGAGCTTCTGTGTGATGCTCAGTGAACTAGTTAAATTTCCGTATAATAATAATAATGGAAATAGAAATGGTACTCAAACTGTCTCAAAGATAGGTATTAAAACAGAAGAATTATACTCGTACTTTCAATGCCTTGAATGCTATTTGAAATCCCACAAAAACATAAAGAGAATACTCTATTAACCTGTGAAAAATAATAGAATTATAGAATCATTTGTGTACCCAAGTCATATCCTGTATAACTGTGCACAGTCACACATACCTTAAGAGTTGTTAATACTACTATCAGTCAGCCATGCTCTTGATTTTGTGATAAAGAGGCTAGCAACAAAAAATGCCCTTTCGGCCTCAACAGAAGTTGGTGGTACTGAGCAGAGCCTGGAATAATTTTTCTAAATTACGAGTATGTGTTCTCTCGCCCGTTGTCTCAAATACATTAAACTCTTTCCCAATATGTTTGCATTCATACGCCTTTCTGCTTTTACTATGAAGCTGTTCTATTGCTGCCCGGAGTTTATCGGTGAGTGTCATTTTTTGCATCTACAGATGTTTCCACATTCTCATAAGATGTCAGCAAAAGGGGCAGTTCCTCTTCATTACCTTCTTCAGACATTCTAGATAACATCTTTATTAGTTGCTTCCACGAGGGTAGACTTTGCTGCCAATGCTGGTAGTTCTCCCTCACAATTATCATATTGTTTTCCACAATGCAGGTATTTCATAAGGCCCACAAGAACTTTACTCCTCCTTTCATTTATTCTTCTGAGTAGGGAATTTTTCAGCTTACCCGAAAGTGGAGAATTCTGCTCATTCAGTTCATTTAATACGAATGAAAATACACTCTCAGCACTTAGAAGAGTTGTACCTCGGCTGCCCAACCTTTCTGCCCCAACTTTCACTGGTAGCAATGCTTTTACCAAGTCATTCAGTACAACAAATTCACTGTTTGTAATCTTCATTTCAGTAGCACAGTCAATCATAGCTTTAGAAATGGAGCATCATATTTCAAGAAAGCGCTCCAACATTTCTACCAAGCTGTTCCACCTTGTTTTTGAGTCCAGTTTAAGAATTAATTCTTTTCCATGCTTACTAACAACATGAATCTGCAGTTTCTCATTCTTTATGGGTGACCTTCTAAACATTCTTACAGTTTTCCTAACTTTGTTGATTGTTACAGACAAATTTATCTTTTGTGATTCATTTTCTGGTTCCAATATCATATCACTTACTAATTCATCATCTGATACCACTTCTATTGCACTGCTTAGCTCTTCTTCCTCTTGTTCATCTTACAAATCAATGGTTTCATCGCATTGAATCTGGGGACCAGTTTGCATTTCCAAACTATCAAACTTACCATTTGTTTTCTTGTACAGAACATGACACACAGCTAAGTGTAATCCATGAGCATAACTAACATGATTTGCCTCAATCAGTCTGCCAAATTTTACCACGACACAAGCCCCATCAGTTACACACACTACTACATCTCTTTTTAAGTCTACTTGAAACTCTAACTTATTCTTAACTACCTCAGTTGCAGTTTCTGCTGAAAAAGAACCCACGATTTTCACCATTCCTAAATTCCAAAAGGCTTCATTAGTATGCAAGTTGATGTTCAAGTTACGCTTGTTTTTCAGTGAAGAATACTCGTCCAGAGATAATCCAAACCTGACCCCCAGCATTTTGTCTTTTGTTAATATCAGATACTACCCTTTCTTTTACAACACTGTACTGCTTGTGTACAAGATCCATACCGAAAGATCTGAGGCAATTTGTATCCCTTTTCAAGCACTGACTTTCTTATGAACTCACTCTTTGTGATGGCATTTATAGAAAATCCATCTACTGCTGCCAACTTAGCAGTTATTTCCTCCCTGGTCTCCTTTTTCATAAATTCAGTTATCTTTTGTTGCATAGTCTTTCTCTTTACTTCACTTATATCAGTGCACTCTTTTTCTGCAGGACGCTTAAGATCTTCAGCCCTCTCAACTGAATGTATGTTTTTTTTTTAAATGACGGATCGTACCACTGGTAGACCATCCCCTGCATTTTATCACTGCATTACACTTTCTACATTTTGATGGTTCAGCAGTTTTCAGTCTGTCAAAATATTGCCATGCCTATGACTAACTCCGTGATGACTCAGCTATTATTGTTGCATTATAGAAATTCAGAATTATATATAATTTTCTGAAAACCCCCCAGTAAATACTGTATTATGCACTTCATTAATTTATAGTATCAGTCACAGCTCACATGATACGTCACATCTCCCTATCACTCCCATCACTATCATGCAAGCCATGATGCACCATAATCATCATTACAGTATATCATGGGTAAGACAATAACACACCTATTCAGCTAGAGTGGTAAAACACGACTGAGAACAAACACCATCACCATCACCCAAGCAGCCAATCTAGAGGTGGCGAGAAGCTCAAAAGTGTACAAGAACGGTACAGGTCACTTCTGTTAGACTGACTTTGACTCTCTCTCTCTCTCTCTCTCTCTCTCTCTCTCTCTCTCTCTAATGCATTTTTGTACTTAGTGTAAATTAGAGATAAACAATAACAGTAAGAATCCCGGGATTTGAACAAAATTCTAGGAAATAAAGCAGGACTATTTAGAGACGGGATCCCGGGATCTCACGATCCCGGGAAGGAAACCCTAGTGTTATAGACTTGCTCAAGGGCAAGGCCCTCGTCCTTGAACAGGCGCTGCAGTTTCTGGTGAAACGGGTCTACTTTTTCCACTGCCACGTCCAAGACTTCGCAATGTGCCTTACAACCAGCAAGTCCATGGTGTAGCTTGAACCTGAAGATCCATCCCTCAGACACCTTGAAGTCCTGCATGTTGTGCAGGCATGCAAACTTCTCAGCAACAGCCTTCACCTCGGTCCCACGCACTAGCACACCGGCACCATATTGCTGACGAAACCACATCAAAGTCGACTGGTCAATAAAGGCATGCCAGGCCTGGGCCATTACCTTCCTGGGCAACGTGTGCGTTCACCAAAGTCCTGTCCATACTACATAAGTTTGTCGCGTGACTTCTTTATATTGAACAATGCTGAATGGGCTAGATGATATTCGCGAAGAATGCGTCCTGTGATCCAGCCCATATCAACCTTGCCCAATATCTCATGCTTCTTCTCCAGACTCAGAACCTTCCTCATCCGCTTCTCAGGTGGTGGTGGGACCATCACCACACATAAAAATGCATCAGAGCAGGGCCACAACCTGAAGAAAGTAGAGAACCACCACAAAAGCAATTGCAGTCACAGCCATCGTTGCAAGTGGAACGGCAGGGACTGAGGTGCAGGCTTCTGTTTGCTGGCAAGCAGTACAGTAGTGCTGCCATATCGCACCCAGTGGCTGCTTTTGAGCACAGAGGAAGCCACATGCAGCAAACTGCGTCTGTCTATAAGGTTCACTTCCGTTTGCCCAGGCAAGGGTTAGTATGTGATGGCAACAGCAGATGACCAGTAGATCACTGCCTTAGGCAGTGTATGACTCATGCTGCCTGCCAGGCGACTCAAACCATTTGGTATGGAAGCAGAGTCATGTGTGATGGGGGGTTTCTGCACTAATCCCGGAGGCTGGGGGACTCCCGCCATTCAGTGAAGGGCCGGACGGGCGGTTTTACCATACATTTACCTATGGGTTGTGGTCTGTGTTACACGCATGGTGGCCACCAGTACCCCTCAGCCAGGAACAACGCTCGCCTCCTCCGTTCAAAAATAATCATCGAAACTTCTCTAAGATATGCTCAATATCTTTCCTAGGCAAAACTACTTAGGATACGGCTAAGATGGCTGACTGTGGAACTGAAACGAATACGAATACCGAATGGAAGTGTATTGTACAGTACAGTACAGTATTGTACTGTACATACAGTATTATACACACATACAGTAGTGTACTGGGTACAGTACAGTATTGTAGTACTGTACTATAATATGCACTGGTACAGAAATTACTGTACTGATACTCTTTGTCATCATGGCATGTGAAGGAATCTCTGTGTGTGTGTGTAGTGTGTGTATGTCTCCTAGCGGCCAAGTAAGTTTCGACCTTCGATAGAGAGGCGGACGAGTGCTGTTACTGAACATGTACTCGTGGGTTGTGGTCTGTGCTACACGTGCAGCGGCCACCCACACCCCTCAGCCGGGAATACACATACCGAATGGAAGTATACTGTACAGTATTGTACTGTATATACACACATACAGTACTGTACTGTGTAAAGTACAGTACTGTAGTCCTATCATATGCACTGGTACAGAAATTACTATACTTTACTGATACTGTACTCACCGTGGAAATCTCTCTCTCTCTCTCTCTCTCTCTCTCTCTCTCTCTCTCTCTCTCTCTCTCCTTGTGTGTAGTGCGAGTGTCTCCCGCTGGCCGCGCAATTTTCGACTTTCGGTAGAGAGGCAGACAGACATTGTCACCAAACATGTACTCGTGGTCTCTGTTCGATGTTAGTGGAGGCTGGGCAAGACTTAGCCCTGTTGCCGTGCAAATTTCAATGTCCGGTGGAGAGGCAGACAGGAGCTGTCAGTGAACATGTACTCGTGGCTTGTGGTGTGTGTTGCACGTGCGGTGGCAGTGAGGAAAGAGCTAGCCCAGTGGTCGCACAGCACTAGATATTGGGTGGGGATGTGTACAGACATTTGAGACCACTTGCAGGTTACAGTCATATTCCTCAGGTGCTGGAGGTTCACTGGGAGTGACTGGACGAGCGCGCGACTTTGACCTAGGAGTGCACAGACATTTTGGCTCTTTTTGTGGGTTACGGACTTCTTCCCGCTCATGGCTTGAGCCCAGCAGCCATGATCCCGAATGTTTGGACATGTCAGCTGGTTGGCTGGCCAGCCGAAGTTTTTGGGTACTTTTACGTCCGGATAATAGCAAGTAAATTTGTATAGTGGTTAGAGCTAAGGCCCAACGTCCGGAAACTGAACACATCCGGATACTGAACCTCCAGATAACTGAGGGATCATTGTATATATACAGTA